>PVJD01003246.1:0-169477 GCA_004026545.1 Mormoops blainvillei | reverse complement strand
ACCCCCATCCTTCCCCACCCCCAGCCGGAGGGGATCCTCTGTCCACACCGGTCGGAAGCGCACCTGTGTGTCCCTGTCTCCTCACTCCTCACCTTTTGTTCTTGTCACGCATGCCTGTCTCAGGTGTGTGACATCTCAGCACCTCGACCTCCAGTTTATTCAATTAAAAAAGCGGACAATTCTTGCTGCAGGGGGTCACACTGGAGGTTAACCAATCAATGCCCATCGAGTGCCCAAGGCACACAGATGGCATTTTTCCTCCCTCTTGGGACGTGTCTCTCTGTCATCAACACCCACCCAAAGGCCGCGCACCCCATCATGTTTGCTGAGGCTGCATTCAGTTCCACGGTGCGGTGCTCCGGGTCACTGCGGGACCACCTCCTCCAGGTAACGATGGGTTCCGGCTACAGAAAGGTAAGCAGGGAGCAGTTGAGACTTCAGGGTCTTCCTAAAGTGAGTGCCTAGGCCACGGAGACCCCGCCCTGTGTCAGGTCACGCACGGCTGGTCCTAGGCTGGGTGTGGTTCCGGCTGAACCACCTTGCCTCTCTCTCTCTCGATTGCCTCAGGCCATTTATTTAGGTCATAGCCCCCAGGGAGGCTGGTAAGACCCAGGCAGGGGCTTTGCAGCTCCTCAAAAGAGCCTCCTCTGAAGTTTCCTGGGAACGTGCACAAACCGGAGACTAGTCCCCCCGCTCTGGGCGGGCAGGCGGGGCGCCTGCGGTGCCTCACCGGCTACGCTAATTCGTGGCTTCCACCGATTCGGAGCCACACCGATCGTCGGGGCTTTTGAAGAATGGGTTCGAATGGCACTGGATTACGGCTGCATCCTGAGAAGAACGAGGTCTTCCTCAAATGGTCCTTTTCCATGACCCTTCCCCTGACTCTGTCCCCACGTGACTGCAGGGTCTAGTCTGTGTGTCACCGAGCTGGTGCTTTCATTTCCTACAGCGAGACAGGGCCCGGAGCAGGGCATTACGGGCAGGCTCTGGGGCGATGAGCGCCAGCCCCACCATTGGGGTCCCCCACCATCCCGCACCCCCAGGCTCAGTCGCAGGACACTGGGCTGGTCTGTCACGGCCCCTCTCTGTACCCTGGGGAGAGGGATCGGGGAGCGACGTCACAGAGGCAGTTTTCCTGGAGTAAAATCTCTCAACGGTAAACACTCCGCAGCATCATCTACACTCGTGCCTGTGTCTTTAAGACCACAAACAGGCAAACACTTCGTGGGGAGTCGTCACAGCACAGAGGTGGCCCGCAGGGTCACATGGGGACACCTGGGGCTGGAAAAAAACAACCTTTCCCTCCCCTCACTCTAAAGGTAAGTGCAGAGATTGAAGCCATTTTATTTTAATTTTTAAAAGGTACAACCTGCCTCATTTTCCTTCTTACAACTGTATACAAGGCAGTGCCTTTGGACTCGCAGAAGTGGCACCTGACTTGGGGACTCGGCGGGACTGCCACTCTGGCGCCGGTCCCTTGCAGTCCCCAAACTGGGTCCCCTCCCCTGTGAGGCTGGCAGCCAGCGAGGGCACACTGTGGGTGAATGTGGGTCAAGAACCCACCCCAGGAAGGGGACTGTGCCTGGGCGTGAGCTATTAAAGGAGGTGACGTTATTAAGTTAGTTTTTGGTGACATGAAGCACAGGCTTCAGCAGACGACACACCCGCCCTGGCTTCTGGGTCCAAAGAACGTGATAAGTGCAAGACTCACCCACTGGCCCCGGGGGACAGGCAGCCCCCCTGGGAAAACAGGACCTTCTGAAGCGGGAGCCCCTCAGAAGGTGTGCCTCGGACGGTGTCTGTGTCCTGGTGGGATCTGTGGGGACACAGCACCCAAGGAGAGTGGGGACCTCGCTCAGCAAATACCCTGTTTCAGCACAAACTTGTCTTGACCCACAGGTGTGTTTTCCAACGCGTCTGATCTGAAATGAATGAGGAATGGGAGCGTCCTGCTTGAAAAGGGCCACTCAGAAAACCCCCAGGGAGAATCCCGTCTGTCGAGGAGGCGAAGGGCAGCCCAAAACCGCGGCTCACAGGGAGACGCCCTCGCAGGGAGAAAAGCCTATGAAGCCGCAGAACTGTGACTTTTTTTTGAGTCACAAACTTGCTGACAAGCCCCACCAAGGAGAGATGGGACACAGAGCCCTGTTTATCTTGGGGCAAGCTTGGCAGGTCAAGGCAACAGACACGATGACAGCAGCCAACACGTGATCGCATCCTGAGGGCCTCGCGGGGGGCCAAGGCCCTGCGCAGAGCCACGGCGGCCCCAGACCCCGAGCCGCACTCAGGCGCGCCCCCTGGTGGCAGCTGACTGGCCGCTGCTGGGGAGGGCCGAGCCCAGGGCGAGGTTTCCGGAGGTGCATCCCGCCCCACGGGGACCAGAGCTGAGTGGGCACTAGTTAATAGCTTTTACTACCAAGGCCGTGAAGTATCATAAACAAGCACATTAGCTAAGGGGAGCCGTCGCCTTCCCAGTAGTTCTTGAATGTCGTCTATTGTATTTTTTCACATTAGCTAAATACAGTCGCAGCAGGCCCGAGCCTCGGTCTCCGCTAACTCGATGTCCCAAGGCTGGGCTGACTTCCCGCCCGGAGAGAAGGAAGAGTCAAAGCCACGGAAGTCAAGGAAGGTCACATGTCTGCAAATCATGTCAGGAAAAAAATTCAAAGTGCGTGTTAGTTCGGTTTTGGATAATGTGCAGCAAAAACCAAACACGATCTAATTCCCACTGGATTTACATGGCTAATGGTGGTTTTTGTCTTCAGTGGGGAATTTATAGGTAGTTTGAAAACTCCCTTTCATTGGATAAAAGATAAAATTAGACTAGTAAATAGAAACTCCAAGGAAATGCTTGAAAATACTTTTTTCTTTGCATGAGGCTTTCAGGAGGTTTTAAAACGCTGGGTTCTGAAGCCGGGACAGGAACGTCCTGTCTGAACACCCTGCCCGTTGCATTCTGCTCGATTCCAGCTGTGACTGGCTCGGCGCTCGGTGTCGGTTTCAAAGAGGCGGCCTCCCCTC
Organism: Mormoops blainvillei; assembly: GCA_004026545.1. Classification (NCBI taxonomy): domain Eukaryota; kingdom Metazoa; phylum Chordata; class Mammalia; order Chiroptera; family Mormoopidae; genus Mormoops; species Mormoops blainvillei. The sequence continues at coordinate 166,456 of PVJD01003246.1, read as the reverse complement.
CCGCACACGCCCGCAGCAGCTGGGAAACACTGTTGCCAGCACCCCGAAACGGGGTCGGATCACAAATTGCAACAGCATGCGATTTTTTAAAGCAAGGGGTTATGAATTTTTCCCATTTGCTAAATAGTATGTGCGTAGTAAAAAAAGAGAGAGAATTCCTCCTTTCTCGCCGTTCCTTGTTGGTTCCTGTGCTGTCTGTCAGCTCCCTTCAGGTCGGCGGGAGGCGGGCTGACGGGGGGCGGCTGTCTGCAGAGCCCAGGACACCGCGTGGCAGGCCGGGCAGACAGGGGCCGGGAGGGGCGAGCTCTGCAGGGAGGCAGGGCGCTGCTTCAGACACCTTCCGACAGCGTCAGAGGCACCAACCACCACGAAAGCCCCCCTCCAGCGCAAATAACCCGCAGAAGTTCTCTTTCTCCAAGTCCCCAGGAAAAAACGTAGCGCGGCGGGTGTCGCTTGGGTCTTTCTGCAGCCGTGTGGAGGGTACTGCCACCTGCTCTCCAGTAAAAGCTCCAAAAAGGACGCCCCTGAAGTCAGCTCCTAGAGTTCTCAAACATGCGGGCCACTTGCCTGCAGTCACACATCAGCCAGAGTCAGCCCCAGTGACCAGGAAACAGTGTCCGGGAATGGGGGGGGCGTACACAGTGACACGCGTGTACCGGCGTTCCATTCCTTTTCAGGGGCAAATACAACTGAGGTGTGTGGATAGGTCACATTTTACCTGCCCGTCCACCTGTGGGCGGACTAGCTGGTCCCACCTTTTGCCTACCATGAATAATGTTTTATATGAATAATATGAGTTATATGAATAATTATGTGAATAATTCATATATGGGCTTTTTTTAACATATAAGCTTTTTTGCAAACATAAGTTTTCATTTCTCTTGGGTATATACTGAGAGGCAGAATTGGTGGGTCATATGAGATATAGGGGAGGTTTCTTAGGAAAGAATGGGGGGCGGGGTTACTAACTTGAGGGGTGGGGGATGGAGCCCCTCGCGGGTTGGAAAGGGAGATATTCCAACAGGTACCAAGTTGGAAGTGGCGTTTTGGGCCTGTGAGTGAAAGGCGGTGTCGAATGTCCAGATGAAGCTGCTGTTGGACCCCAATGGCTGCCGTTGACAGAGATGGGGGGGGGGGCGCGCCACGAGCATCTTGGCGGCTGGGTACCAGAGCAGGACCCTCGGCAAGTGGACCCGGGCCCCGTTTCCAGGTGACGCACAATTGGCTCTTTCCAGCGGACAGGGTGTCTCATGTAACTGCCATGGTTCATGTTTGTTAAAATCCTTTTTTTCTTTCTCTCTTTCTTTCTTTTATTATTATTTTATTGTTATTCAATTACAGGTGTCCCCGTTTCCCCCATTACTCTCCCCTGCCCTACCCACCCACCCCCATTAATAAGGAGAGGATAATAAAGGAAATCAAAGACCTGGGTGGCAGTGTGGGGCGCAGGTTCTCAGCAAGGGGAAGGAGGGGGCCGGTGGGGCCGAGCTCGGCCCCCCGAGCAGAGCAAACGCCGCCTCTGGGGCCAGGCGGTGGGAGGGCGGGGAGCTCGGGACCCCAAGCACGGACGGGGTCTAACAGGGGACCGTCCAGCACTGAAGCCAGGGACCCCGACGAGGAAGCAGGGCCGAGCAGGAGGCAGAGCTCCCTGTCCTGGGCGCACGCGCCCCCGTGAGGCAGACCGCTGCCAGAAATCACACATAAAGTTAAAAACGATGGCACGTTTCGCGGCTAACGCTACCGGCAAACATTTCCTACGGCGAGGGGAAGTTAAACTGTCCCTCAGGGTCCTCTCTGTTAGGAGCGGTGCCCTGACGGAGACGGAGAAGAGAGAGCCGGCGGAGTTACGCCAGCGCTTCTGTGCGGCACACTTGCGGGCGGCTGGAGTCGCGCGTGTCCTCTGAGCGCCCCGACGGGCCTTCGGTCCAGTGCTGCCCCCTCCCGACCAGCCACGTGGACCCCGTGTAGGCACACATTTTTTTTTCTTTAGCCTCCGTTTTTTAAACCTTCAAAAATGCATCAATGCCTATGTCCTAGGGCTCAAGAGAGGATCAAAGCCAACGACTTACGTAAAGAGCATTAATTCCATGACCCTTTTCTGCTGACGTGCCGGCTTTCACTTGAGAATAGGTTTGAGTGACAGGTGCGGTGGCAGCCCCACCCCCACCCCCCACCCCACCCCCCGCCCCGCAGACGCTGCGGGGACTCCGCAGTCCGCCAAAGACCCACCTAGTCACTGACTTGGTTCTTTTAATTCCACGTTCCCTGCTAAGTGCAAAAGTTGTTTATTTTCCCCAAGATGTCTCATGGTTGGGGGGTGAGCCACTGTCTTCTAGTGTGAGTGGCGTCAGGGCATGCCTCTCCGTCTGTAAAGAAGCCTGACCCCTCATCAGCCCCTCCCTGGCTTGAACCCTCGAAGCTCTCTGCGCACCTGCACCACAGATCCCAGGCCGCGGCCTGCAGCGCGCTCTCCGGGTAAACAGCGTGGGCGTCCCTGAGCAACCGCCGACCGTGCACCAGGTCTCACTAGGAAAGAAAACTACCCCCCACCTTGTCTGAGGCTGGAGAGAGCTCACCGAGGTGTTGGCGGGTTCCTGTGCTCGGTCCGGGACTGCGGTGACGCCGGCCTAAGCCGCCAAGGGGCGGACACACGGGTGAGGTCATGGCTGTTGTCGGGAAATGCCCTTCTGCCCAGGAAATGCTGCCGCGTGGACTCCAGCCCCAGCTGCGGCACCATCTGCCCTCTGTGGGCAGCAGCGTTGGAGCGTGCAGACGGGGCCAGTTCCGCGGGCGTGCAGACTGGGTGAGAGGTGGGGGTCCGAGACAGAGACGGTGGGCAGCCCAGCGAGGCCAGGCACACCCCACCCCTACGATGCCATCCTCACCCTCTAGGGGCGGGGTGTGGATGCCACCCACCAGGCTGAAGGAGGGCTGCCCCGGGCCCCTAGACTGAGCTCCCGGACTGCAACCTCTGCAACCGTCCCGGGCGCCACCTTGAGCCTGCGCTCACCGCCCCCGGAGCAGTGGTTTCAGGTGCATTTCACCCCAATTCTTTATACTTTCCCACCATAAACCCCCAAAGCACCGTGATTACATTGACCTTGACTGAATCTGCTACATCCAGGCCATTTCACAAGCCAATGGCACGCGGGAGCACATGGAAAATGTCTGTGGCATGAAAGGGCACGGCAGGGACACAGCTGGGGTCACCAGTGGGCAGCAAATGCCACGCCCCCGTGGGGCCAGGTGAGAATGCTGATGAGACGCAGCCTCGCTGGGTTTCCTTTGTTTGCTTTGCTTTTTTAAAAGATGTTATCTATTTATTTTCAGAGAGAGGGGAGGGAGGGAGAAAGAGAGGGAGAGAAACACCCATGCGTGGTTGCCTCTTGCAGGCATCCCTGCCTGGGACTGAACTGGCAGTCCGGGCATATGCCTGACCGGGAATTGAACCCATGGCCTCTTGGTTCACAGAACGATGCTCCGACCAACTGAGCCACACCATCCACGGCAATTTAAATAAAATACGTAAAATATTTAAAAGCTGCCATTAGTTTCCCTTACATAAGGTAAATTGAGGTTGGAAAACCTCAATTTGACTTCTTAAAGTAGGTTATAAAATGTATAGACTACATACCAATATTACAGATGACACCCACACCTGCGTTCCTTCGTGTTCACATGAACCCTGTAGGCGCGACGCGGCAGCATGTGCCAGGGCGCGTGGCGGGCAGCCTAATCCACGGACAGTCCGTGTATCTTAGTGTCCACTTCTTCACTTCTAACTTTAAGTCCATCATCAAAACCGTTCCTAAAAGGCGTGTCCTTGGAATTTGCTTTAACTAACTGATTAAAATTTAAATCAATGAAAGAAATAATTTGCCATATTCAATGGATTATTTTGTGTGTTAAAAAAAAAACCAAAACAGATTTTCAGGAGGCGCCTAAGTTCCCCTAAGCACACAGTCGGGCCCCGTGGGGAACCACACATCGGTGATTTTTTGCCTTAGAGAAAAGACATGCATGTGTTTACGTGTCTGCCGTTCCTACTCCGTTTTCAACGGAAAGAATTCTATCCTGTCCTCAACTGCCTTTAACGGGCACCGTCATTTTTGGGAAAATGCACAGGGAGAAAACGTAGGCCAGGTAACGTCTATCGCCCTAACTCCCCGACACGCCCACGCATTTTCCAAAGCCTCTGAAACAAAAGCAAAACATCTAAAAGCGCCGCCTGGGAACAGTCTAAGAGATACACAAGGGGTCGCTTCTGAAGGTCCCTTCCAAACCCAGCCTCTAGAGAATTCGTGAAAAGAACGAGTGGGAGAAGGTAACAGGAGCACAGAGAGCATCAGTCTTTACAATTCCTCACTTTCTGGACACAAGCCCTTCCAGACCCGTGTGTCGGCAAGACGAACACCAACAGCCGACGTCCCATGAGCCACCAGATGCAAACTGCTTCCCTGTGACCCGCCTGCTCCCTCCCTCACAGGTCATGTGCACCTCCGGTGAAAATCAACAAAGAAACATGTTGTGCACTATTTTCTTTTGTGCCAGATCATTCTGTAAGCTGTGCACTGAGCATGTTCCTGGGGCTGACAGACTTTCGAGTGCTGAGTAGCTCCCCAGAGGGTCACCCGATGTCAGAGAAGAGCACCAACTTGAGGAGGCAGGCTGCCCGCGGACACTCACGGTTTCCATGGGACCTAACCCAACAATCCCATCCTTCCAAGGTTTTCCTGGAGCCCTTAGCATTCTGGTCAAGTGCACGTAGCTGGGGCTCCCCGCTTCTCATGCCCTGGGACGTTCCAGCCCCAGACAGCAGGAAGAGGTCTGCTTATAGCCAACCGAAGGGAACGAGGCGACGGGTTGAGGGTGCGGCTGGGTACGGCAATGGCAGGTCAGATCTGTACTCCACAATTTAAAAATTTAAATTCCACCTGCAGTAACTGGTCCTTCACTAGATGCTTGCAGACATTGGGAATAAGGGAAGAAAGGGCCCCTGTCCTTGCAGGAGCCATAGATTTGCAAAGAGGCCAGGGCGGGGACTCACGAAAACCACGCACGAGGGTGCCGGCCACCACCCGGCGCGGGCCGTGCAGCGACGGTGAGTCTGGGCGAGGTGCACGGAAGGTCGACTGAGCTTGTTTTGCAAGATAAGTAGGAGACACCGGGGGCGGGGAGGGGGGACAGTGAGAGAGGGGATTCCAGCTGAGGGGCAGCCTCGGGCACCGCAACGGGGGCAGTCAGTCTGAGAAGGCGGTGAACTTGAGCACGGAGAGAAAGGGGTGCCAGGCGCAGCCCACCGGCTGTGCGATGGACATAGTGTTTGGGCAAAGATTACCCAAGCCTCGAAAACTGAACCAAGTATCACATTTACCAAAGGAGCTTTGTCCCCTCGTCTTCACAGAACCATCTTGTTTTAATCCATAACCACTGTGCCCAGTTCTGGGGGCACACACGAAGGGGCTGGCTCTCGGGGGGAGCTGGTAACATAAGACGAATGTGTAGGCTAGCAAAAATGTGACTAACATCTTCCATTCCCACTATCATTCTTAACCTGCTCACCCCGCCCCCAATCGCCGCGCCCCACTTTCCTGTCATTGCACTATGATCGTTGAAGGAACCACAGTCAACGTGACCAAAGGTGTCCCTTCCCTCACGTGTAAATACGGCATAATCAATAAAACTGACTATTTAAGCGCCTTTTGCACACAGTGCATTCCAAAATGAGAAGAAACCGCTAAGCAGAACATCTGATAGACGTTTAATGAACCACTAAAAGATTTATCATTCTTGTCTTCTAAGAGGAGCATGTTAATGGCTGAGTTTTTTATTTACTGGAGGAAAGATAATGGAAAAAAGAATGGAAGACTTGTTCTTAATTCAAAGATAATGAACAACAGGCCATATTTTAATAATATTAATGCTCATGAAGACACTCGGTAAACAGATAATTACAAGCACACGGCACAGTCGTCCAGTCCCTGCATAGCAAGGGAACGCTCGGGCTGAAGGCAATTTTTTAAGCTGTCATCTTTGTAGCCTACCCCCTTACATCCTGCTCAGGGTAAATAAGATCCGAGGGACTTGGCGTCACTCGGGTGACAGCTGGGACTGGAGGGAGGCCTGTTGACTTGGCGTGTCCGCAACGAGACACGCTTGGGGCGATCACGGCAGCCAGGGAGCAGGTGGCCCTGGGGTCAGGGAGCGAAGGTTCGCAGTTTGGCATCGCCCCTCACTTTCCATTCCTAATAAAAAAAGATTTGCAACCTTTTTCACCTTCTTATATTTAGAATTAATTTCACTCCACCGTGCCTTTGACCTTGACCCCCGCGTTGGCTCCCAGGAACGAATGTCGTCCAGCTGCGTAACCATCGGGCACCTGGCCCCGCACACCGGGTGAAAACACAGCGTAGAAATAAACGCTTCCCAGCAACGCGGGGCGCGTGGGTCCCCGAGGACCAGCCTGCCCGCCATCTGCCGGAGGTCAAGGCCGCAATGAGAAATGGGGGGAAGTGAACGCCCGGAAGCAGATGCACGAGGCGTGAAGCAGCCACCGTGACCCAGGGACACCGTGTTCAGCATGAAAAGGAACTGCAGCTACTCCTCCTCAAGCTTGGAGCTTAGGCACACACGTCCTAGAACCTTCTCCCCAACTGAGCGCGGGCCTCGCTTCCTTCGCAGGAGCCCCGGGGGTCACAGGTGCCGCCGGGCAGGCAGAGATGGGGTCCGATACATTTTTCATGAGGAAGGTTTATAAAATTCCAGGACTTTAAAGGCTGACATTAAGTTAAAAGCCTACCCATGTCAACATGTCCTCACTAACAACTCACGCACAGGTCGGGTTTATTTTCTTTCCTCCTTTGCTTCTTCCTACTTCTGCCCTCAAATAACAGCTGTGAGACCTCCTTTCCGCCTTTCGCTTTCCTTCCCCGTCCCGGGCCGGGGCCTGCGCTGGGGACTTCAGGCACGTTACAGTGAGCGTCGTACAAGATGAGGGGGGCCACTGCTACTCTGCGGCCCCGTGCCCCTTGGTGCCCTACGTCACGGGCTCCGCGGGGCCCCCGCTGTTTTGCTAAGGGTAGAGATGTGCGCTCTGAATCCAGAGGAAGGGTAGGTGGGCAGGAGATAGAAGAATAAGTAAGTAAATGAGTGAATGAGAACAGCCAGCCGGACGGAGAGTCACCACGGACGGTGAGAACTGAGCATGGCGCGCAGCCGGGTTTGATTGAACAAGAGCGCAGCCAGAGACCGAATCTATGTCTACGTGTAGGAAACAAAATAGAATTCTTCTCTCGTTTGTTCTTACCATTCAGACCCTTCGATCGCCGTGACCTGGCACCATCCTGAATCTCAAAAACTCAAAGTGAAACTCGACCTCTAGACGCACAGACAGCTACGAGCACACAGCAGAGCCTGTGGCGCAAGGGGACATTGGAAGACCCTAAATCTTCCTTCTCAATGGCACGCTTCGGAGACTCCTCTGACAGAGCTGAAGGAAAGCGTCCAAGCATCCTTTTGCCGACTCCGGCCCGGGGCGCGCCACCGGGTGGGCTCGGCAGCACGACGGCCCAGCCCCCGAGTCGGGGGCGGGGGGGCCGTGCACCTGCTCAGCATTTAAAATGCCGCCGATGCACGCATCACAGCCGACGCCAGTGAGGCACAAAGCTGCAGATAGGCCAGGCCCTGGAGTGACACTTCCGCTGTCCTGCTCTGTTTTTAAAATTCATACCTGGTTATGTTGCCATTGTAATTATCGAGAGCTTTAAAATGCCTGGGATGTTGGCGAAGGCCCTTCTTTATCACCGTGGCTGCCTTCCGAGCAGCGGCACCTGCCGTTTCTCAAGGGGAGCAAGAGGAGGGAGCGGCCGGGGCCCAGCACCGCTGGGCGGTTCGGCTCGCGCGGACCTTGGCGTGCGGGGACGGCGCCCTAACGGACAGAGCCACCCGGCCAGGGCAAACCACGTTCCTTCTCTTCTCTCACGAAATACCCAACCCGAAAACTGAGCATGTTTTGGGATTAAAAAAACTAATTTACTAGAAATCAAATTTCACTATTGTACCCGGAAAATTTCATTCACTAAAACACAGTTATAATTAATTTATGGAATTGTTAATTAGATTTTCACACTATACATTATGCTTATTACAATGTGTTGTAGGGGGTACACAGAAAGCAATTGAGAGACCAATAAGGAGAAAATTAAATACTTTCATCATATACTTTTATTAAATTTTGCACAAAATAACCTGCAATCTTTTTTTAATGCACACATCTGTGTCTGTGTCTGTGTCAGCGGTGGGGTCGGTGAAGCCCCTGGGGTTGACCCCGGCACAGGGACACCGAGGAGTCCCTGCTCTCGGGGAGGCTGGCGGCTGGCGGAGCACCACTCCCCGCGGGAGCCCCGTTCCTTCCACGTGCCGTGTAGTCGTAACAATGAACCAGGAAGCAGCTCCTTGAGAAACGCGCAGGAGACGGAACCAGTTTACCTGGTCAAGGGACAAGCAGCCACACAAACGAAGGGTCTGCGGCAGCGCCCCGCCTTGTGAAGGACTTCAGAAGGCGGTGAGCGGGAGGCGGAGCAGCAGGCCGACCAGCAGTGGCCTCTGCCCGGGCACCAGGTGACTCAGAAATGGATGGCACAGGTCAGCAGCCTCTCACAAGCCAGGAACGCGCCACGCCCACTCACTCACGTTCGCACAAACACCCTCGGCGGGGGGGCTTTGCCATGTTGGGAGAGTTCGGTAAAGAGGCATTGGCACCTCCCGCGATCAGCCCAGAGAGGCAAGGACGCAGGTCCTCTGTGGGAGCTGGGCTCCCACGTCCCGAACCGGAGAGCGGACTGGCACGCACGTCAGCGGGACAGGGTCGTGGTGTCAGAGAAGAGGCGGTCGCACTGCAGCCTCTCCACCGGGCACACCCCGTTTCAGTCCACTTCGGACAGGCCTCACCACCGGAACGTTCTCCCCTGTATCGAGGTGAGCGTGGCTCTGAAATGCATGTCTTCATGTCGGCCCTACCTTCTGGGATCAAAGAGAGCACCCGTGCACAGGCCTCAGGCATTTGAAGACACGCGGCCACGTTTACGTTCTCTAGCTCCACTCCGCTCGCTTTCTCCTTCAAGGACCTGCTTCGTCGCCCCTCATCCTCCTGGGGGAGCGCGGCGTTGATACGGAAGCCAGGAGCTCTGAGATCAATGTGCGGCGACCGCGGGGCAGAGGTCACAGGGGCCTGGCTTCTCTTTCAAAGCTCCGCGTGGCCAGGGAGAGAGAGGGACAGTAATGGGACGCGGTCCCTGGGGACGCAGCCCAGGCTCAGAAGATAAATGGGTTGGCGTGTCGCCCGAGGGTCCATTGGCAAACTGGCTCTTCTGGAAATGGAATGGCCCAAAACGCCCCTCTCCACACACTGGCACGCCGCTGTTCAGAAGCGACCCTGTGCCAGGTTGGGAGACAGAGCAGACCCCAGGCACGAGGCTCTGACAGTTGCTGGCAGTGGCGAGGGCAGAGGTCGCACATGTTAGGCTGGGTTTTCCTTTCTTCCCTGCTCTGCCTGCAGCTCCCCTCCGGGGCGGCTGACCTGCTGGGCAGCCATGGCAGGCCCCAGCTGCGAACTCAGAGCTCCCGGGGGCGTCTGCACCTCTGCCCCTCCTGGTCCGACCCGCAAGCCTGGACCGCTCCCGCCTCCCGCTCCCCAGCCGGCCCTGGCGCCCTCCCTGTCCTCCTAGCGGCTCAGTGGCCGCTCTTGTCTTTCTTTCTTTTAATTCTCCTTTTCAGAATGTCGGGTCACAGGTGCTCGCCCAGTTTTGTGAGGTCTGATTTCTTAACCGACAACACTCGATAATTCTGCAACAACTGAACTTTAAGACTGAGGATGTGGAACAGGCGCGTGGTCCGGCTGACAGAAGGGCACGCGGGGCCCTGTCACCGTGGCAAGGGGGTCCTGGTGATGTCACTCCGAAGCCGTTCCCCGCGAGCACCGACCAACGAGTGCATCTGGAAGACAGCCCCCAGAGGGTGAGTTTTATTGAAAATAGGAGGCATCGTAGGGGTGGAGAAAAATGAGAACTCAGGCACGTAGAGCCTCCATCCGAGGCCCCCAGAGGGCCAGAAACCTTCTGCAGCTGCTCTAAAGCGACCGGATCTGGCAGCCACAGAACTGGGGTTTCCCAAAACCAAGCTTAAGTCTAAGCCGGTGGGTGGCTGAATTGCCCCGCAAATTAACGTGACTGTAGACGGGGACATACGGGCAGATGGAGTCTTCCGTGGCTGACGGCCTTGGGTCCCTAAATCATGGAATCGTACTCAGCCCAAAAAGAAGGGAAACTGGCCGCTTGCGACAGCACAGAGGGGACCTCGAGGGCCGTGCGCTCGGTGAGATAGGCCAGACAGAGAAAGACAAGCGCGGTCTGATGTCATTCACCTGGGGACTCTAAGAAGCTGAACTCACAGAAACCCAGGTTAGACTTGTAGTTACCGGGGACCGGGGGTGGGGGAGATGGGAGATGCCGGTCGAAAGGCGCGGCTTCCGGTGGTGCGGGCGATGCACTGGGGGCGTGACGCACGGCACGGCAGCTGTGGGTGAAAGCGCTGTGTCGTGTCCGTGAACGTTTCAAGAACGTAGATCTTAGGCAGTCTCACCATAACAAGGAAATGGTAACGAATGTGCCAACTAACTGTTATGACCGCGATTTCGCTCCCTATATGTGTATTAAAAAACCACAGTTTACCCCTTAAACCTACCCAGTGTTGTATGTCAATTACATCTCAGTAAAGCTGCGAAAAAAGGGATTTCGGCCCCCTTAATAGTCGTTCATTCATAAACACCTGGTAGTTATTCGAAAGGAAATGGTGCACGACGAAAGAAAAACTATTTTCTGTCCGTTCGTAAGGGACTTTATTACACATGCACGGCATGGGGCGCCCGCCGGGCACGGCAGGGCTTCTCGAACCTCGAGGTCGGGTTGGGCGCCGCCGCCCTCGTTCCCTGTTGCGGGTCGGCTTCCACATGCCGCTTTCTTTTTACCCCAGCCACCGATCGACGATTTAAAAAGCAAACGACCCGCCCTTGAGAAGACCGCAGCCGGACGCAACGCCGGGGCCGTGACACACTTCAAGCCCGTGGCTCACACGGCGCCTGGCAGCAGGTGTGCGTGCACCTGTGTTTCCCTTCAAATGCATCACGACGCCCTTGCGAACACACTGTGCCACCTCGGGGCACCTTGGCACACAGCTTGGGGGCTGTGGTTCGAAGCGGAGCCCACGAGGAGATACACTATGTACCAGAATTGCCAGATTTTTCCAATTTCTTTGGGGAATAGGTGTAGGAGGGGACCCTCAGGGATTTCACTTAAGCCCCACCCACATGGCAGCTTTACGGGCAAAGCCAGCGACCACTCTCGTTGTTTGAAGCCACGGAGTTTTGGGGCGGCTTGTTGCAGCTTCCGCATGTTGCCAGAAGTCCTGTGAGACCAGCGAACGTACCCTGTCTTTGTTTTAGGCAGACCCCATTAGCTTCGACGCAGAAGAGGTGGTGGAACGAGAGGGCAGGGCAGGCCCCATGGGCACTGGTCTCAGGCAAACACGCTCCAAGACCCTCCCAAGGGACACCCAGCAAGTACTCCTCAGGGCACTTGGCAGCCTGTTGTGGGGTGGGGGAGGCGATGGGTACAAAACCACCTTAGGCCTTGCGCTCTTAGTTTATATTCAGCTAAATGTCAGGCACTAGACAAGCAATTAAATTAACGTGGGGGATGTTCTTATATGGCAAACGCAGGGGCCCACCTGCCGGGAGCCGGCGTCAGGATCAGCGGTGCTTCCTCTGAGGGGTTGACTGTCACCTGACACCGTGAGGATCTGAGGAACGAGCCAATGAAATACGTGACGGGGGGCAGGGTGGGCAGAAGATGCCCAGAGGATGCCAGTGGTGCCCACGCGCTTCAACATGCAGGCCACGGCCTGCGTCTGTTTCTGAGACACACGTATGTGGAATTCTTTCCCAAATGCGCCAACTGACAGAAACTTACGGCTGTTGGAAGTTTAAGATGTTACTTACCCAGAGGCGGGCCGGGAAGTCTGGGGGAGGTCCCACGGTGGCACCCCTCCCCCGCTAAACGGGCACAGGAGTATCCTCCGTGTCCTCGCCCACCTGCATTCTGGTCGGAGCAGACGCACCAGCAGCCGTTTGTACGGCTCGTCGGCCGCCCCCCCGCAGCCGCTCAGAGCTGGTGCGAGACGGCCGACGGGGCCCCGCGCCCCGCGCAGCCAGCCTCCCCGCGCCCAGGTGCTGCCGCCTGCCTGCCATCGATGCTGCGCTGCCTGGGAGACAGCGGGTCTCGGGTCTCGGTGGGCGCGGGCGTGCGCAGGCAGCCAGTGGTGGCATCTGGACCCTCCCTGGGCTTTGCGTTGCTGTTTCTTCCTCTTACCTTCCTCGCTGCCACTCATGTCTTATCGCCTGGGACCACAGGGCAGCTCAGAGCCTCGGGCCCCGCCGGGTCTCCCCGCACTCCACTCGCACACAAGGTTGTGCATGCGTGTGTGCGTGTGTGTGTGTGTGTGTGACCCATTGTCTCCGGACTCCCAGAACTGGCTGTGGGATCACAGGGGACATGTGTGGGGGCAGGCTCTCCTGTCCCCCAGGCGGGTGTCCGCGCGTAGGGCGGAGGGCTGAGAGGGCCCCACGTGGAGCTGGTTAGCGTCCCCTCCAACCTTTCAGGCTGACTTGCCGCTCTGAGGAGCGTCTGCCTGAGGAGGGGCAGGTGCGAGGGGCTCCACACGTGCGACTGCTTCTGCCCGCGCCCGGGCCAGGGGCTGGCCGGGAGGGCCTGCCCCGTTCGTTTGTAACGGTCCTCGGGCTGGGATGGGTCAATCCGGCCATACGTGGCCAGCCGCTGCCCCTGCTCGCCCCGCAAGCAGCACCTCTATCATCTTTCCAGAAGCCGAGGCGCCTCAGGAGACGGACGTGTGCATAAACCCGTCCCCCTGAGAGGGCCCCTCAGCCTGGTCTGGCGGCCGGAGCCCAGCGAGTTTTCCAACGCCTTTGCCTTCCCCTCTCCCGCTCGGTAAGTGTTCAGGGAGAGCTCAGTGGCCGTTAGCGCGTGTACCTCCGGGGCTGACCCGGGGCCAGGGAACCCGCGGGCGCGGCCTCGAGCTCTCGCCGGGCCGGGGTGGGGGCGGTCAGAGATGGTTTCCAGGGAACCTGGTGTGGGAGCTGAGCTCTGCAGAGGCTGAGCAATTTGCCAGCGAGTAAGAAAGCGCGTTCTTAAAGATGCCACCGTGGGGAGGCCTGGGCTCATTTTCCACAAAATGAATGTCTGGTGCGGACGGGCAGGCGGGGGAGGCCGACCGGAGGGGCCGCAGTTGCTGACCGGGTGCTCCAGACGTGGGTGTGTGTGCAAACAACATTCAGGGGCCGTGGCACAAAGCGGTGAGGGTTCCCCTTGCGGGCGTGGGGAGTGACACCCCAGCCCCAGCTGAGATGAGTCCCGGCCCCACCTGTCGCATCCGAAAAGGACGAAGTCAGGGCTCAGGACAGGGTCCGTGCTGCGCTGGGGCTCCGGGAGCAGACTCCAGGGTCCCTCCTCTCATCAACCTCCTGTGACAGCCTGCGGCTGTGTTACACACACCGAAGGGAAGGGAGGGCCTGGCGGCCTCTCACACGCGGCTCTCGCACGCGCCCTGCAGTGACTGGGAATTAGCACCAAGCCGGGGGTCGGCGTCCGAGCGGAGCGATGCCAAGGGCCCTCAGGGAAGGAGGGTCCGTCCTGCATCCAGGCGATGTTGAGAAGGGCAGCACGTACTTGCATGTTCTGTTCCTCCTGCCATGCAGGGATGACACGCACGTGTCAGAGATTCATGCTGCAACAGACGAGAGGGGGGACGTGAACTGCTCGGCCCAGCACCCAGTGCACACAGGTTCTTACGAGCACCAGTGCTGCCCTGTCCCGCGGAGCGCAGCCCCCCAGGCAGCTGTGGGGCTCCCACCTCACCTTCCGGCGCACCGAACCTTTGCCGTGCTTTGTAAAACCCGTAACAACCTCCACGGCAGGTGGGTTCCGGCCACTGGATTCCAGGGAGGGCCGTCCGGGGCTTGTGGTGGACAGTCCCACTGAGTGGGAAAACAAGAATGGACAACTAAGTAAACGGATCCCGAGACGCGTGACTTTTCCAAGGAGGCGTTTAGAGAACAGATGATGGACTCGTGAGTCCCCAGGGCTCCCCACTGGGCCCAGGGCAATGAAAGAAAAAGTATTTGTCCTGAACAATTGGGGGCATTTGTTTGACCAGAAAATCGGTCGACTAACTGGAAAGGAACAGAGCTGCCCACAAGGGTGGTGTTCTCCCTTTCTTCCCTCCATTGCTCCTTTCTTATTTTTCTCTTACCTTTGCTTTTCCTTTCTTTTCCTCTTCAGGGAATTCTAGAGACATGTCAGCTTAGATGGTTTACTGGGTTGTTCTCCTACGGACCAGGCAAGGGGCAGGGTAGCGATGCTTGTCCGTCGAAGTGCTCGTTGACGAGCGTCAGAAAAGGGCTGGACTTCTGGCCACTGGGTATAACGTAATCGAGTCTGTCCACAATTTAATCAGAGCCCATTAGCATAGAGGCCAAGTCCATCTGGGATGGAAACAGGTCAAGAGGTCAAAACCGCACCGCTGGCAACCACCCGGCCCAGCCTCCTCTCGGCCGGCCTCCTCCGCGCTCCTCCCTTCACAGGTCCCTCGTCCTGTGTCATCCGACTGACCGCGCCAGCTCAGCGTGATGTCCCACCCTGGTGTCTGGCGGCCATCCCCTTCCTTCGGGTCAAGTTCGACTTTCCTTGACCCACCGCCTTCTCCAAATCCTTGTCGGAACTCGGGCTTCCTGGCCCTTCAGCGAGTTGCACTAGGAGCTGGGCTCCGTTCACCCTGACGGGACGCCGGGGACGGAGAGCCAGGCAGCGCTTCTGAGCGGCAGGTCCTGGGAGGTTGGGGACGAGCTCACCAGAGTGCCCAGGTCAGAGGTTTGAACTGAAAAGGGACGTTGGAAAGTGTCGCCTCATCCCCAGGGGCCCTGGCTGGCGAGCGAGAGGGGAGGGTGAACGAGCCCCTGCGCCCTGGGGCGCAGTGATGGTGACACGGCAATTCGCGGCGTGAGAGCCGTTCTCCTCCCCCCTGGCGTTGCTGGCAGGGAGCACGCCCACGGCTCGGGGAGCGTCGCCTCCGAGCTACTGCGTGGGGTCGCCCCTGCGCGCGTGGCCTCCTGCGTTTCTCACACATGTGGGAAGACCCGCGGCGCCTGTCACAGCCGCGCGGGGACCCTCGGGACCCTTGTGGCCGGCGGGACTTGCGGAGGCGGGCTATTTCCTTACCGCTCGGGTGGCGGCGTACCAGGCGACCTTTTCACAAGGTGTCGTGGGATCAGGGACGGCGGACGGATCCCGGGCCTCTGTGTTGTTCGGGGGAACCCCTCTGGGCCCCCCAAGAGCAAGCCATGAGCAGGCCCAGGCCCAGCTGCCGCACTCTGACATGGTTTTCACAGCAGGACGGCCTGTCCCATCCTGGGTGGCAAGTGGGAGGGGTCGTGGGGCAGAGACACCGAATAGCGTCCCCTGGTCACGCAGCGGGGAGGTCGGGACGTGAAATCATGCCGGTGTGACCCCGCAGCCCAGCACGCGGTCAGTGCACGCTGCTGGCTCCGGCGCGGGAGTCGGAGGAGAGCCAGGGCGCCCGGGCGGCGGGGCTGCGCGTCTCCGCAGATGGCGTCCGTCCGTGGCCGGAACCGGCTTCCACAGGTGCCCTTCAGTGTTGCGACCCCCAACGTTGACTTAAAGCTGCGTTTGCATAAGAAATAACTTCACAAACACACGTTTGCACCCTGAGGGAGGCCAGCAGGTCACAACCAAACTGAGCCATGGTTTGTGTGCTTAGAGCCAGCCATGCCGGTCAGAACGCTTCAAAAGCAGGGCGGCAGGGCTTTCCAGTCACCCGGAAGGGGTCCTGGTTCGAATCCCTGAGTCCAGAGAACGGGTTTGATCTTACATGTGCCCACGGGCCGCATCCCCGCGCTTGCGAGAAAGAGCCCGGCCGCTTCTCCGACAGTCGTCGGAGGAAACAGGAGCGGGTGGTCTGGATATAAAATAAACGTTTGTAACCCCGGGATCAGCTTGACTTTTTAAAAGTGGCTTCCTTTGGAGAAAAACTAATAGGAATATCTAATGAGAGTTTCTCGTTACTTTCTGGTTCATTCTAAAAGACGACAGCAAGAAAGGCATTCAGCTGTTTGGATTTCTGTTAATTATAATGTTGCCCCTTTGGGGTATGTTTGGTAAATACTAAATTTGTATTATTCATGCAGGAAATTTGTTTGTAGGAAATGTGAGGAAAAGTCTTAACTTGTTGTATAAACATGCATCGGGCAGTTAAGGTTTCTTTTTTATTTTAAAGATTTTTACATTTTATTTTTATTTTTCAAGTTTCACAAGTGCGTGAGTGCACACACAATCAGTGTATATTGGGGACAGAATGCTAATCATTTAAGGTTGTAATTATACATTAATTTACCTTTGGCCGTTTCAGTCGGATCTTTGAATGATGGACTGGAGAGTGACATCCCATCCGACAGCCGCGGACCCGCGCGGGCCCCTCTAAACTGAGAACTGTGTGCTGGGAGGTTGAGGCCCAGGCAGTGGCTGCCCGTCCATAGCAGGAAAACCGCTTGGGACTTGGGGCGCAGCAGGGGCTGTCCACGACTCGCTGCATGACCCTCCCCTTGCACTTGTTAAACTGGCACAGACGCCCGGCCAGGTGCGTGCAAGGCTGCACGTCATTGCCCCTCCGCCTGTGGTTCTCACCAGGGGAGGTGACAGGAGGCAGTGTCACCCCCCAGAGATCACACTCCGTGAACAGCATTTGGCTGCCTTCTCCCAGAGCCTCATCTGCTGCACCGATGGTCCCCCGGGTACCCGCTCTGTTTGGTCCGCGGCAGGCACCATGAGTCAGGGACTGGGCTGCACCGGCTCAGGCGTGATGTAATTGTCAGAGGGATTTAATTATCAGCGCGGCACAGGCGGGGCCGTGGGGCGGGACCGTCTCCAGGGCTCCAGCTCAGGCTGAGGCAACGTGGGGTGAGCGTGAGTCAGAGGTGAGGTTCTCCCAAAAGTCACTGCTGAGGCGCCTGCTCCCCTCTCACCTGTCCATGAACTTGGAGCAACAGCGATTGCTTTACCTGCTCATTGCAGTAGAAAATCTACACGGTGGTGCCGTTCCTCGCGTGTCAGCTGACTGCGGCGTGCAAGCCCTTCACCTGGCACGTGAGGCTTGTTGGAAAAATACTCAGTTGGAGGACACGCTCACTCACTCAGGCACGAGCCCCGTGAAATGAATGGTCAAGTGCGTTTCCAGCATCTAGGGATATGATCGTGTGATTTTCTGTCCTTCTTTTTGGTTACGTGGTGTGTTATGCTTGTGGATTTATTAGTGCTGTAGCATCCTGGCATCCCTGGGATGAACCCCACTTGATCACAGTGTGTGATCGTCTCGATGTGTTTCTGAATCCGGATTACCAGCATTTTGTTGCAGGTTTTAGCGTCTGTGTTCGTCAGGGATATCGGCCTGTATTTTCTTCTTTGTTGTGTCTTTACCAGGTTTTGGAATTAGGATGACACTGGCCTCATAAAAAGAATTTGGGAGTCTTCCGTCTTCTTGAATTTTTTGGAATAGCTGTAGAAGGATAGGAGTTAGTTCTTCCTTAAATGTTTGGTAACATTTACCTGGAAAGCCATCCGGTTCAGGGCTTTTGTGTGCCAGGAGTTTTCTGATCACTGCTTCAATTTCACTTGATCTCCAAAATATATAAAGGACTCATGTGACTCAACACCAGGAAGACAGACACTCCTCTAAGGAGGACATACAGAGGCACAGAGACACATAAAAGGATGCTCAAGGTCACTAACCATCAGAGAAATGCAAATTAAAACCTCAATGAGATACCTCCTCACGCTGGTCAGAATGGCCATCATTAATAAGTCTACAAACAACAAGTGCTGGCGAGGCCGTGGAGAAAAGGGAACCCTAGTGCACTGCTGGTGGGATTGCAGACTGGGGCAGCCACTGTGGAGAACAGTTTGGAATTTCCTCAGAAAACTAAAAATGGAACTACCTTTTGACCCAGAGATTCCACCGCTGGGATTATACCCTAAGAATCCTGAAACACCAGTTCAAAAGAACCCATGCACCCCAATGTTCACAGCAGCGCTATCTACAATAGCCAAGTGCTGGAAGCGGCCCGAGTGCCCGTCGGCAGACGAGTGGATCAGAAAAGGGCGGAGCATTCACACCCGGGAATACCACGCAGCGGGAAGAAAGCAGGAGCTCCTACCCTTCGCGGCAGTGTGGACGGAACTGGGGAGCACGGCACTACGTGCAACAAGCCAGGCGGTGAAAGACAAGCACCACGTGATCTCACCTGTAAGAGGACTCTAATGAGCAAAATAAACTAATGAGCAAAATAGAACCAGAGGCAAGGAAACATGGAACAGACTGAAAGCGACCAGAGAGGAGAGGGAGGGGACAGTGGTGGACAGAAGAGGAAGGGAGCGGACGAAGAACACGTGTGAATGACTCGTGGACGCGACAGCGGCGTGGGGCTGGGCTGCGGGAGTCGGGGTGGGATGGGCGGAGGAGGGCAAAGGGGGACAAACTGGGACAACTGTAAGAGAATAACAATAAAAGATTATTGTAACAAGTATATTTTCGTTTCTTGAGAAACAGACCATTGAACTAAGGTGACGTGGCTCCAGCAGGTTTCAAAACAGGTGAGAGAAAGACACAGTGAAAGAAGCAAGTTGTACGCGTCCCCTCACAGACCCAAACAGTTGTCAGTATTAACAATTACCAGTTTCTTTATAAAGCACGGCAAACAGGGCGCCGCCCTTATTAGAGCTGGAGGTCGTTCTTTAACCACGTTGCGTGCTGAGCTGGCTGCAGCGCACATGGGCGTTCTGTGGCTACTCAGCGTGTACGTCCGCAACTATCACGTCCACATGGCGGGAGCGACAGCTTCGGGATGCCGTGTAACTGCCCCGAACAGAAGAGAAGGAGAATTTGTGTAAGAAGAGCAAAGACGAAGGTCAGAGATCCACATTAAACACTGTATTTAAGGAAATGATTTTTCACCTTAGGAATGTTTTGTAACCAAGCCAATGCCCAACCGTCACCCACCCCGGCATCCCAAGCTCCCCACCCAGGGCGCTTCAGCCATTGCAGTGGCCCGGGGCCTGCCCAGCTCCACCCTCCCGCCCTGCTCTCCATGCTCCTGGGACCTTGCCCCAGCCCCGCTGGCCTCCGTGCCGCCTCCCAGCACCCGGCTTCGCCAGGACCCTGTCACTCAGCCGGGCGCTCCCTCCTGGCAAGAAGAGCGAGACATTGCTAAAATCTCCCTTCGCCGAGGGCAGAGGCTTCGTTACATCAAGCATCGAAGTTACGTCTTCAAAAGAGCACCTAATCGCAGGGACACACGCTCACAGTATGGATGCCGGGGAGTGAAGCGTTAAGCTGTTTATGTAGAGCGACCCCAGTTTTCATAAAAATAACTCCTGTGAGAGAAATACAAGTTGATTTTAAAGTTATGTGCTATATCATTTAAGTTTCTACAGTGAATGTAAGCCATTTAAAAAATAAAGAAAGGACTTGTTAATTGCCTCCAACGCCGGGTGAAATTAGAAAACCACTTATCGGCTGCTTTATTTACCTTCTGGTGGCGGCTCTCATGGTTGTGCCACCGCATCAGCGTTCGTACCTCTGTGTGCGTGCGTGTGCGTGCACACGAGTTCTATGTCTGGAAAACCTGATACCTGACAAGCTAAGGGATCTTTTCCTTAAGTTGGAGAACACGCCTTAACTGTCATTTGTCTGTTTCGTTCCAAGTCAGATATTCAGATGATGAATAAATCTGTGCCAGATTAACTCTTTGCTCTTAGAATAAGTTACTTATTTTCTTAGAAACCAATTTAAAAGATGATTCACTGGTACACTGATAGCTTACATTGTTCTTTAAATAGTAATGCTGACAGACGGTGCCTTTTTATGAATCAAAGGGGTTCAATTCATCAGGGTTTGCAGTCTCTCTCCTTGGCCCCCACGTGCTGAACTTCCCGCCCTCGGCCCCCGAGACCCAGCCTCCCGCCGGCGGGTGCCGGTCAGCCTGCACTTTAATTACCTGTTTTTTCAGCATCCGGTGGGGCTCCTTGTGTGTGGCAAACACTGGCCAATTTGAATTTTGTCTGCTTTTTACAAAGTCAAATGTTTGTGAACAAACTGAGGTCACTTCTATTTGTCGCATTCGTTGTTAGCTGTCACGTAGAGCTGCCTGTCTTCCCATGGTCATCGGTCATCACTCCTGCAGCCCTGACCCTCCATATTGAGGCTTCTGGGAGCCACGGGACCTGTGGAAGGAGGGTGGGCGGTTCCGCGGTGGCCCGGCGCCTCTTGCTTGCGTGCTCCGTGATCTTGGGGGTTCAGCTTTGCTGATCGCAAATGCCTCCTGGAATACAGGGGACATTATCCTATTTGCTACTTAAATCCCCAACTTCTCGAAAGGCCCCAGTAAATTAATGTTTATGGAAGCACATTTAAATCTGAATCATGTCATATAAACTTATAGTTTAGTCTCTTTTCTGTTATATTAATATGTACTTAGTTGTTTCCCTTTTTGAATATTTGAAACTATTAATTAATCACATTCAATCACATTAATTTTACAATGGTGTAAAATTTTAATACTTTCTATTGTATATTTTTCTACTCTATGATCACAAATTCAAGATATCAGCCAATTTTATGAGCATGTCCCAGTTTCTTAACTAGGCAATATGTATTCAGTAATCTGAAGAAATCACTGTTCCAACTTGAATAAATAAATATTATTTGTTTAGAGGGCAGTGGGGGATCGTGTTCTTTTCCATGTTTTATAAAGCTCTAGTATATATAGGTAGAGCAGTTATATATAGTACACAGAATTATATAGATTTGCTCTCAACCTTAAATATCCCCTCAATAACAGGGGCGCACATTGACAGAGGAGGACACAGCTCGACAATATCGGACAGCTTTCCCCGCCCAAGGGCGCCCCCTACAGTCACGGGCAGGGGTGGGGCGGGTGGGAGCCTGAGCCGCCGAGTGTTTGATTGGAGAGAAATTGTGCCACTTCCTCCCCTTGGCAGCTGGGAGGCCATTGGTGTAAGATTAGCCTTTCCGGATCTTCATTAATTTATCAATAAAATACGAAGACGGAACTGAGCAAGTTCAAGTCCCTTTCAATCCCAATAACTTATAATTCCACGAATAGTTTAGTGAACAAATCAAGAATGAGCGACATAGCCCGTGAGAGCCACCAAGAACCAGATGGCACCCTGCACGGGACGCCCAGTACCCAGTGTCCACGAGTGTTTCTGCGGAAGGTCACGGAGCGACTGCTTGACGTCCTAGGCTCAATCACAAGGAGATGCCGGCTTGGAAGGAGTTGATAATTCCGTCTCATGGGCTCAATTTATTCCACTTTAAAAGACATATTTATAACACAAATGCCACTTTTGATCAAAGAAATGCTCTGGAAATATTTCCCACTTTGACGTTAAAAATTAAGGTTTGGAAATCCTATAGAAAAAATGGTAGAAGCCCCACCAAATTCCCACAGTCGACCTGGGACAACTGGTCTATTCTCTAAGTGGCTTATTTTTTGTCTGCTTATGAAACAGGAAGGAGGGCCCTCTCCCCTCGTAATTTTTTCCAGAGGCGCCTCCTGAATAAAGAACTGACACGCATTAGTGTCGCACATGGGCAAGGACAGTGGGGGCGCCTCCCTCTGACGCCCGTGTTCACGGCGGGCTCTGCGCTGCCACGTGCAAGGTCAAACCAGGCCCACGAGCCATTATCCGAGCACTTACCACAGACCGGGCCCCGCACTGGGGGCAGAACAAGCAGCACCCCCGGCTAGCAGGTCACAGACTCACACGTATGTGACCGTCATCTTCATATTCAAGTTCGTCCCCTTGGCCAAGCCCCTGGAGCCCACACAGGCTGCTTCACAAGACACTGAGTCGGTGGCGGCGCCTCTGGGAGGGGCCGGCTCTTTGGACAGATCCACCTGCAAAGGAAGAAAGAAGAAAGAGGTATACTTTCAAAACCAAACTCAAAGTCAGCATAGTGAGAGGAAAGACTGAGAAAGGAGACCCGAACTGAAAGCCAGGGTCTCTGGACGGGTCTAGGTTGGCCTCCCAAGGGCAAACGGGACCTTGGTGGAGGTTTAGCCCATCCTTGTGTGTTTCTTCTCCTTTCAAAGGTGAGTTCAAGGAAGGACAGTGAGTCCAGCGGCCCTGACCTTGTCACAGAAGGAGTATCCGTCGGAGCCGGTCGCTGTTTGGAAGCGACTGCATTCTATTGCTGTGAGTTGGTGCGCCTGCCGGACAGCGCGGTTCTGGGCCTCAGACCCGCCTGCCGGGCTTACTGGCCACGGCTTCGTTTCACGCAGTGCGTCCCCCAAACAGCCGTGAGCCTAACGGAACCAAAAGATATGGATGGAGGAGTGCGTAAAGCAAGGAATGAGCGAATGAGAGAAGTAAAAGTGGACGAGAGGGAAGGAAGAAGGGGAAAGGCGACGGAGCTTGGTCAACGCCCCATTTTTTTTTTAATGTGGTATTTTAGCAGACCTCCAGCGGAGGAGTTGACCTGTTCGCTAACCTTTGGATTTTTTTCATTGTTTTGTATTTTGGTTAAGAAATTGAAGACTTTATTAAGGGTCAAAATGTGCATCTCCTTGGGGGAAGGAAATGCTTCTCACCTTCTACCTTCCCATACTCCTTTCGTTTATTCACCCCTGTACACGTTCCCACGTTTTTCGTTGCACGAAGGGGAGGAGGGTGTGAGGTTTGGGATCGAGGAGGGTTCTACCTCCTACCAGTTGTGTGACTTTAGGTGAGCTACTCACCCTTCGAAGTTATGTTCTCTAATTTCTAAAATTGACGTGCATTTGAACTCATACAGTTTGGTGAAGGTTAACTGATACAATGTGCGAGGGGCTTACAGCTATTGCGTGTGCAGTAGATGACTGATCAGAAGCATTTGGTGGGTCTCGCTATTAATATCGGTAAGACACAGACAGCGTCTTCCTGCAGTGCACAGGGGCAGCTGCGGGAAAATACATCATCTGCAAGCAGATTCTCATCGGGCCAAAGGGGCGGCAGTCCAGACTCAACGGTTTCCCGCAGCACCGTAGACACAGGCTAACTCATGAGAAGACGGGGTACCACGAGCGATGCCCTGGCCCCGCCTCCTCCCGGACGGCTGCGCCGTGTGCAGGGACCTCTCCTGGGGCATCAGGCGGGCCGAGCCTGGCCTCCAGGACCCAAGCGGCTCCCTGTCTCCTCCCGGGGTCTCCGTCGTTTCTCGCACAGTGAAGCGCTCAAGCTCGTGCACTCGATCTTCTGCAGGAGCTCAAGCTGCCCTCCTGTCCTTGCTGTGACCTGCCACTTCCCTGGCTTCGCGTTTGTGCCCGTTGCCCGAGAGCCGACTGATGCAACGCAGATGTCATTGCCGGCGCCTTAATTGGTGCCCCAGGAGCCTCCCCTGAGCTTTGGGTGTCTTGCTGCCGCTCCGACCCCGGAGCGGGTGGAGAGCCACCCTCGTCCCCAGGCTCAGCTCTGGCGTGGTCCTGCCGGGATTCGGTGGCTCCTTTAGGTCCCATGAATGTACTTGTATTTCTAGCCTTAGAGTTAAGCGTCACTGCTGTAATGCTGAAAATTAGCACTAATTTCATGGGTGACGAGCTGAAGAACTCCTTTGTCAACCCGGCAACGCAGAGGAAATATAAAATCCTCAAGCAGCTGGTCAAAGCATCGTTCTATGTCTCCTGCCGGAGCCTAATTTTTCTTTCCCCAAATGCCTCGTTAGCATATGAAATGCTTGCGTTAAAAAACCAAAGAAATCACGTAAAATTAGAAACTCAGGAGCCAGCCAGTGGGACAGGAGCGCCGGGAGTCTCGGTTCCCCATTGGTTGTTTTGGTATCAAGATCCCGCTTCAGAAATGTCGAGGGGACATTTCATAGTCACAGCGCCCCATCATACGTGGCACCCATCAGCCAAGACTCTATTTAATTGGGCTGACTGGTCACTCATAATTACATTCATAACTTAATTCTCAAAAACATATTATTTCCATTTTGCCAGATCCCTTTGAGAATTCAGAAGCACCTGAACTGTAACATAAAACGTAAAATTTGTTGGCATTCTACTGGTTAGCAGGTCGTCGTTCGGAGCGTTCGACTGCACAGGGAGAACACAGTCAGTCCACGCATGTTAGGTGCATTGGATTTCTAAACGCTGGTCCCAGCCCCAAGCACAGTTTCTCCAAGTTTCTGCGTTTGTCTTAAGCTCAGGGGATGTTTACTCCCCTTGTGGGTGGCGTGTGAGTCACACCTGAGAGGCAGCGGGGCCTTTTCTGTCCCACCCGCTCCACTCACAGAGGAAGCAGAGAAATCGAAAAAGATCTGGCACGTGGTCTTAGCCAGTGGTGCTAAGTATCATAGGTATCATCTTCAACCTGCAGAGAGAGGATAGAGAGGCTAATGGGTTACACCGCCCTCCCGGGGGTGTTCGCCATGGCAACAGAGGCAGCCCAGGGGGCGGGGGGGCAAGGCCAGCTGCTGCACGGCTGGGCTCCATCCAAAATCTGGTGTCTCTGAGGAGGCACACCTGCCACCTTCCAGGAGGACAGGCCTGGAGCTGCTTGTACCACTCATTCCCTCTCCCTAGCCATGCCGCCGTCAGTGCCCCTGTGGAGAAGCCAACAGGCAGAGGGGGCAGGGACAGGTGTCCGGGTGCCCTGCCCACGGGTCCCAGCGTGAGTCGGGGGGCAGGATTTCCTGGAGAGCAGACTTGCATTGACAGGCTCTGACCACGGCTGCCACCCCTCCGGGGACCAAGCCCTGCTGGCGCCTGGCGCCAACGCGGCCCACACCCCGGGCCAGCTGCTCTCGGGAGAGCCGAGGTCCCAGCTGTCTCAGCAGGAGGAGGGAAAAAGACCTTGTCCCAGGGGGCAAGAGCCTTTCATGAGAGCAGTTTGATGACATCAGACTGTTGCCTTCTTCCTGGAAAGTCAGCGGCGAGTGGCCCTGGAGCGGTGACCATGGCCAGGAGGAGCGTGACGTGATGTCAGCGGGGGTGAGGGCTGGCTGCCATCATTCATCCCAAGCTGGGGGCCAGCCAGCTGCCTCCGCTCGGCCCGGGCGCTCCGGCCTGTCGGGGCGGGGGATTCTGTGCGGTGGAGGCCACCCTGCCCACTGGGGGCACCCGCAGCTGTGACAACAAACAAGCGTCCCCGGGGCTTGCCAGACTCCCTGCCTCCGGGGGCAGGGGACACCCCCCGGTGAGAATTGCAGCATATTGGGAGTCAGGTCCCCCCCGGCAGGCCCCCAGCCGCTTAGACGCCCCTCCCGCATCCCATTCTGGGATTAAGAGATGCGGTAGCAGAGTCACCGCAGCCACCGTCGATTAAGAGCAGGCGCGTCCTAACAGCCCCTGTGCACGCCCTGTGTCACTGTCCCTGCGGCCCTGGGACAGAGGCACTGAGATGGAAGGGGAGCCGATCAGCACGGTGGGGGAGAGCCAGGACCATTCTGTGTGACGTCTGGTGGAACTGGTCCTTCTTCTCTGCCCGGCGGGCCATGGACAAGGTCCCGGAGGGTTCTCTCCCTGCGTCCTCTAGAAGGCTTTCCCGAGCCCCCGCTTTGGTCCCAGCAGGCGCCCTCATCCTTGTGCAGTCACTGCTCCCTTCTGGGGTGTCAGACACGCGCCAGATAGAAGGTAGCAGAAGGCGTTCGGGTCACTGAAATCACGTCCCCGGTAGCCGCTCCATCCTCTCCGCTGTCCCAGGAGGGGCGTCGGGCCCCACGCCAAGGAGCGGGTGGCGCTGAGGGTAGGAGACACGCCCCTGTCCACAGGGCAAGGGAGCAGGGCAGCTGCTGGCCTCCAGACCCGGCCCCTTTCTACCCAGGGATGCCCGCACATCCCTGGGTGTTTGGGACGCGCGTGGGGGAAGCAGAGGCTGCGGAGCAGGGCGGCCGGACCCCCGAGGGCTTGCCCGCATTTCCTGACCGTCAGAGCCCGGGCGGGTGAGACACTGAAGAGCAGACGCCCTCCTGGCGAGGACTGTGGGTGGGCCCGCCGCTGGAGCGTGAGGAGCCGAGCGTGACTGTGGGGCCTGGGTGGTCTTGGTCAGTGTGGCCTCGTCCAGTCCCGAGCTCTGTGTCATAATGTGGTGACGTGGCCCCTTAAGCTAAGTTGCTGATGGAGGACTCCAGTGTCCTGCCCCGAGGCATCATCTGCACTTTCGCAGGGGCCTCCCCGGGGCCAGGCAGGAGCCACTCTCATGCATGCAGGGCCACTGGGGGAGGACAGGCACACAACGCTGAGGTCTCCGGCCTCGTTTTGGAAGGCGCTCCTGGGTGCCTGTCCCTGCAGGGCTGTGCTGGGTCATATGCAACGCAGTGGTGACATGGTGCCGTCTCTGTCCTCGAGGAGTGTCCCAGAGCTGAGGACATGCAGAAGTGGGCAGGTGACTGTGTTTCTTGTGGAGGGCTGTGTATTGCTGGGATGCGTAGGGACAGGCACGGACATAGGCGGATGCGGGAGTTCCCGGCCTCGGTTCTGTCGGTGCTCAGGGCTGAAGGTTACTGGTTTTAGGGGCTGCCCTGGGCCTGTTGGTGATTTTCAGCACCTCTGCCCTCTGCCACTAGATGCCAGTACCGCCTTCTATCACCCCAAGTTGTGACAACCAAACAAACGTCCCCAGATATTGCCAAATGTCCCCCGAGGGGCACAGTCACGGCCTGGTATCCAGAGATAGGTGGTCTGGACCTAGAGAGACACAGAGGCCGGTATTCGGACATCAGCCCCCTGGCTGTGTCCCGCCCCCGCTTCAATTAAAACCCAGGGGGAGAATCCCGGGGAAGTGAGTCCCTGCCCTGCCCCCCGGCCCCAGAACTGCGTGCTCCCTGGGCGCAGGGCGGAGGGAAGGCTGATCACCCTGGAGTGGCCGAAGCAGGACGGGCTGCCGCGGCAACAGCCCCCCTCCCTCGTGGGCCTCGGCTGCGGTCTCCTCCGGGAAATCCCGAAGGACCGAGCTGGGTGGGAGCAGCCAGACCCGCGGGAAGGCACGCGGGGGGCAAACAGGCGCCGTTCTTCCGCCTCTGGTCGTGCGTGTGGAGGCGACACGTGGTGTTTACCGCGGCCCGCGGGCGCCAGAGCCCACTCGGGTGTTTGCCGCGCTCGTCCTCCAAAGCAGCTGTGCCCTGAGAATAAAAAAGTTTGCCTTTGGAATAGACTCGTTTTTATAATTGTGGAACACTTGTCTGCACCCGTGAAGAAAACGCCGCTATTTTAAATGTGAGGTTTTACCTTATCTAGCACTAAAATGTCTTTAACTTCTAAGTGTGTAACTAATGTCTACATTACATCTCTTTCTGAAGGAATTACCCTAAAAGCCTCGGCTGCGCCTTCCAGCAAGGGCGTTGGCGTCAGCTGCACACGGAAAAGTAAAATGCACCAGGGCCCAGGTCCGCGCCTGACGGCAACGCTCCATCCGCCGGGCCGTCTGCGTGGGCGCCGTCTCCCGCTGCCACCCCCTCAGCGAGGCGTTTCTTTGGGCTAAGTCACCGCCCGCAGATGGTGCAGTGGAAATGCAGCACTTCCTCAGAACGAGAGAATGCACTCATCAGCACATCGGCACGAGTCATTAATGCGGTCGACCAATTCGGGCGGCCCGTCACCCACACTCTGAGGGTGGTCACCACATGCCCGCCACTGGCTGGGGGCTGGGGTCGCAGGGAGAGAGCTGGCATGAGCCCCTAAGAGAGGACCTTGAGAGAGACAGACGATGGCTGAGAAGCTGAGTTGCAATGTTACACACTTTAGCTTGAAATGTTGATTTTCCTCTGGTTCTGTTAAGAATCCTTACCCTCAGGGTGTGCATCTGGGGTCACAGCCCCCGTTGCATGTTACAATGTCCTGGGGCGACCTTCAAACCTACACTTGTCCAGGCTCCCCCACCCCAGGCAGACCCGAACCTCAGGGGTGGCACGCTTGTCACCGTCCACAGTGACTCGGCGTGCGGTGAGGGTCGGAAACCACGACACTTCCTGCTTCCCCCGGGAAGCCACGCGCCCAGGCCAGGCTTTCGCACCCGCGGTTCCAATCCTGCCTGGTCGATATAACTATATACAGGCCACTTGCTGAATTAGGATTTCTCGAGGGCCTCCCTAGAAAGATAAATTTTAGGTTAAAACCAAGAAGAATGTACACTGAAGAAGAGCCTCTATGTGGTTCTTATAATAATAAAAATTTGAAACTAACTGAAAACACAATTAAAATTTCAAAAGGTCTTAGTGCCCTCGTCCCACACAATTAAGGGCCCCGGCTGGGGGCGCACCCCGGGGTGCTCAGCAGGTTCCAAAGCGGCGCCTCCTGGCTCTCCCGCCCCCTCCAGACATCTGGGACGGTTCCTCCGAGTGGCTCCTCTCATGACAACGGTGAGGCGTCTGCACCCCTAGCTGGGGCCGGCTCCCACCATGGGCAGCGTGGGCATCTTTCCCCGACTCCAGGTCCAGTCAGACCGGTGGCCCGAGTTCAGCAAGGGTGGGAGCACTTACGCCACGGAAACGGGCAAAGACCATGTGGCCGAACACTCACCAGCAAACCGCTGGCATCGCCCCTCTCCCCAAGGGGCGAGGGTCCTCACGGAGGCTCAGGGAGCAGAGCCTGGAAAGACGTCAGACTGGTTGGGAAACCGAGTGTGGCAAAAAGAGCGAAATTTCTCGACACTAGCAGACGGACGAGACGTCCGTGCAGGGGAGGCACCCAGCGAGAGGGCGCGTCGCCTGCGGCGGGGCCACCCCAGCAAGTCCCGGGGCCGTTCCGAGCAGCGGGCCTTCCAGCTTCCACAGAGAGCTTCTGATTAAATTTTGTCGCTGCTTTGCTGACACCGAGAACGTGTTTGCTGTGTGAAAAACATGGATTTTCCTGTTCTGAAGGCTTCATTCAAACCTTTTCTCGGCAAATAATTTATATTAGCTCTGCTTATATGCAGATTGTGTCCTCATGATTTCTTTCTCTTTAATCATTTTTCAGCACCGACAGGTACTTTGGGATCAGACTGTTCCATTTCGGGGAGTTAAGTCCTGAAAACGTTATTTTACACGTAAAGAGAAAACCCAGCTCCGAGAGTGAGGCCAGTGGGCCCACCTGGCCCCTAACATGCGTGGACGACTGACGCGGGCGGGCTGTCGCCGTGTGCTTGTGCAAACCCAGACCACTCACAAAACCTTGGGAAAATAATTTCTGTTCAAATCTATAATTTACCATCTGTTATGGGTAACGTATTAGTAAGCTCTTAAAATATGCACGAGTCTCCTTGCCAGCAAACGTTGCTTGCAGGGGAAGCCCAGTGGGAAAAAAGCAGGAAGCGCTGCTTGTGCCCCGGGTATGGACGGCTGGAGGCCTGGCCGGGGTCCGCTGAGCTCACGCCGGCGAGCGCTTACAGCCTGCGCACCCAGACGCCATTCGTCCGCCTGCACCTGTGAACGTGTAGCGTCAACGTTGTTCTTGGTGCCAAGACGACAGGGTATAAATCGCAACCCTTATCTTTGAAAGACTGAGGAGTTGAAATACTTGGATAATGATGATCTGATCCAAATAACAGAAAACGTTTGAGACTTTTCGCATCCTCCTATGTATCCCGAGCCGCTTTGGCCCGGCGATGGCTACAGAGACATCTGCAACCTTTTATGTGCTGACCACAGAGGCCCTGTCGCCCGTGTGAGCCTTTCCCCGGGGACAGAGCTCAGGAGGCCCCCTGGGCACCCTGCACCCACAGGAAAATGGTCAGCAAACACTCAGATTCCTGAGCAAAGCAGGACCCCCGGCCCCCAGCAGTTCCTGGGGGGGACCCAGGACAGAACACGACTATGTAATGTAATAGCCGGTGAGAGCTGGGCCCCTCGAGTGAAATGAGTCTTTGTTACTGAAGTGCCTGCAGGTCCTCAGAGTTGGAGATGCCCACCACCCACAATCCTAACCCTGTGAATCGATGTCCTCCACGTGCACTTGCGCTGGGTGGGTGTGATGTGTGTGCGTGTACGTGCATGCGTGTGTACACAAGTGTATGTGGTGCGAGTCTGTTGTATACGTACACTTGCATGTACGCACTCTCTGTGTGCGTTAGGAAAGTCTGAAAATGGGCTCCTCATTTGCCTTCTATTTCTGAATTGAAAAATATAGGGCCCTGGCTGGGGTGGCGCAGTGGACTGAGTGTCGGCCTGTGAACCAAAGGGTCACTGGTTCGATTCCCAGTCAGGGCACATGCCTGGGTTGCAGGCCAGGTCCCCGCTCGGGGGTGTGCGAGAGGCAACCACACATTGATGTTTCTCTCCCTCTCTTTCTCCCTCCCTTCCCTTCTGTCTAAAAATAAATAAATAAAATCTTTAAACAATGTATGTAGGAACGTGAAGAAGAGATAAGCCAGTGTTTGATCAATAGCCCACCGAGGCGAGGTTTAAGGCAAGTTTAACGAGACTGCAGTCGGGGATGGGGGATGTTCTCAATTAACACTTCAGCTTCATCTCCATCACGCTGGCCTCTTGGGGGCGGAGGGAGCTGAGGGGTATGAAGAGGAGACCTTGTCACCCCACCCGCAGAGGCTCGTGGCAAGGGTCCCATTGACTCCAAACTGCAAGTGTTCATTAGGCGCCTGCCACGTGGAAGGCTCCGTGCTAGATGCTGTCGGTGTGACATCACCCAGAACAGCGCCCTACCCGAGGGGGTCCATCCTGGTGGACTTTCTGAGTGACTGGAAACCGAATTCTGCCCTCGACGTGGAAGGAGAGAGCCGACCGCCGAACGCCCTAGGTTTGCACACTGGGAACAGCAAGCCCAGTTCTCCCAAAACGGCCTCATGTGGCCGCAGAAGGCCCCACGTGTTCCCTTCTCTCACCTCTGTCCCTCTCCCTTCCTCCCTGTCTCGGGTCCCACTGCACCAGGGCCTCTGTGTCGCCCACCTTCGCACAGGTGCCATGTGGTGTTCCGTGTTGACTGCTTTTCCCCTATTAGATTTTTGTCTCCACGAGAGCAGAGCCCGAGCCCTTCCCCTCCAGACTTACGGCCGTCATGCCCCAGTCAGCAGAAAGACACTCCAAGCCCCCCAAACCACCCCGTGTCCTAGGGCTTTGCACGTCATCTCCCCGGGGCTCCTCCCTGGTTTCAGTACCTGGTCAGGTACCCTGGCTGCACGCCAGCTGCCCACCCCCCACCGTCCCCATCCCCCCTTCTGGGTACCTCCCCTTGACGCAGTTTTCTGGGTGAGCCATACAAGCCCGTTACGTTCCATGAATCGCAGATTCGAACTCAAGCAGGGCTCTGGCACACAGACACGGCCGTTCCCACCTGAGCCCCAGGCTCCCAGAGTCTGATCTCAAAGCAGTTTTATACTCTCCTTTCCTTGAAAAGAAATGAAAGGCTTGCAGTTCTAAGAAACTGTAGTTTATTTCGTCTGTGAAGCTACACATTCCTCTCTGTACTTTAAAGAATTACTGTGTTTACTAATGTCAATGATTAAATAACTTAGCAGCATTCACAAAACAAATGGCAAGTTGAAATCATTAAATGCCAAAGTTGCACTTCATTTGATTAATCTTTCCTTAAAATAAAAGACAGGAATATATTGTTCGATGAGTTTTGTGGCTATTCTTCAGTAGATATTTCTCAACTTACCACATTCTAGAAGTTAAACATCATGTCATGTAATCTTTCATATTTTTAGTATTTATTTCTTAATTTAGCAGCCATGCCATGTTAACAGTAAATTAACCCAAGAGTCATTTCCCTTTTCAGATTTACATCTCTTTGTCCCCGAATCCTAAGCAAGGAAATGATCTACGGTGTGAGCTGAGGTTCTTCGTGTGTGTTTCCGTTTGCAGAATAATTCCCTCCACCCTGTCCTCTGATGAGAAGGAACGCACGGACGCGCTCTCCCAGGGTGGGCGCGGTTATCGCACCAGCTCCCTACACGGGGAAGAACTTCAAAGCAATGCAAAAGGGTTAGAAGTGCGTTTATATTCAGGGCCCAGCTCTCGACTCAGTCGTATCTTGGGTCTTGGCCTTCGATGCACAGATTTGAGTAATGCTTATAAGTGATAGAATGGGATAAATATCGTACGATTCAAACGTAGTGCTTCAGGGATTTGACTTATCTTTTCTAAGGAAATGTGAGTCAGTTTATGCCTTAAAAGACCGTGCAAGTGCGAGGGCTGAGCCTACGCGTTTATTTCCTTGACTTTCTCCCCCATAGAGCACTTACCTAAACATGTGTTCTCACCCCGCCCCCCCCCACACACAGATTCCTTTGTTTGATTTGTCTCATGACTTCTTTCTCCTTGAAACACGTTCAGTGGTGCGAGGGCCCAGGTCTTAGCATGAGCCATGCCCCCCCCCCGGGTCACGGAGCCTTCACGGAGGCGGGACATCACGCACATTTGGACCCTCCGACTGCCAACCGGCCTTTGCCTCATAGGCAAAGAAGCTAAGTCAGTGCTCGTAAGCAAAAAGTATTTTTTAGCAACATCATTAATTAGGGCCCTCTTGGCTCCGTTGCAAAGGACAGTCACTCTTTACTGACGGTCCTGTCCATTGGACTCTGTCACTGAGTGGAAACATTGGCCTCAGCTCCTCCCCTTCCCGGAAATTCCACGTGAAAGTGTGAAACCCGCGAGGTCTGGCTCTTCCTAACAGACCAGGGCGACTGCGATGAACTAAGGGCTTAGAGCCGTAGACTCCAGTTCAAACAAACACAGATACGTATATGGACATATACATACACACGTGTACATATATGTACAATGAAGCAAGTGAGACCATGGCTAATCAACATACTTGCTAGGAGTTTTACCTTTTCAAGCAAACCGTTTTTAGTCAGAGTGTTCGCGACATCGGACCCCATTTCCTGCCTGGAGGGGGCCCGCAGTGGACGGCCTCGATCGTGTGGTTTGCTGTGATGTGGCTTCGGGCAAGGTACACGCCGATGTTTCTGCATGTGAACAGAAATAACGCTAGTAACTGTCCCCTGAAGTTGCGTGATTTCTGTACCAGCGCTTAGTGTGACGACTCACTCCTTGGGAAGTCTTCACGGAGCCTGGTTGTTACTTTTAAACAGGACCGGGAGGATGTCA
This sequence comes from Mormoops blainvillei, assembly GCA_004026545.1. NCBI lineage: Eukaryota > Metazoa > Chordata > Mammalia > Chiroptera > Mormoopidae > Mormoops > Mormoops blainvillei. The sequence goes on along the minus strand of PVJD01003246.1, from coordinate 133,213 downwards.
CAGAGGTCGTGTGATATTTTCTGGAGTAACTTTTTAATACCCCAGAGGTTTAAAAAGGTGATTGCATATAATGAGCTGAGATAACCCAGGAAGATTTGTAGAGAGACTTGGACTGCCTTGAATCCCGAGTCTGGGCAGTGGGAAAGGCCCATCGAGGTCTCGGGCAGGGAAGTTTAAACTTGGAGTTCTAGGGCGAGGTAAGGACTCTTCTGGAAGAGGTAAGTAGATATATATAAAGCTTAGAGGAAGAAAAAGATTGGGATGCGAAGTTACTCAAAACCGAGCCAACAGTGAAGACCGAGAGAAGAAGATGGGCATCAAAACACCGCTGTCGGGTCTCGGATGGTTTGAGGAGAGAGTTTCCTGGGAAAGACACTCTGCAGGCCAGAGGTCGGTGCGGCTGGAAGGCAGGGTCCGGGGAAGGCCTCGGACAGAGGCAGAAAAGCGGGAGTCGGGGCGCAGCGGAGGGCCCAGCGCCCGGCAGGGCCCGGGGCCTGCTTGCACCCAGAAATAGCACCGCCCCCAGAATCGCCAGGTGGAAAAATACAAGACGGCTGAGAGTGGGCGTGCCAGGCTTAGCAGATAAAAATGCAGGGTGCCCAGTTACATTTGAATTTGAGATAAACAATGGATACTATTTTAAGTGTGTCCCAACGAGGGAGATGTGGAACAGACGGGAAAGGAAAGAGAAGCGACCCGTATGAAAACAACCTCAGGTGAACCACCGAGGCAGAGGTGACAGGACGCATGCCTGGACGAGGAGGAAGAGCCTGCCTCAGCAGGGTGAAAGGTGCCCGGTCTTGGGAAAGGACATGCCTTGAACTAACGTGTCTGCGCTATCATTGGCTACGGTGTGCGACTGCATTCTTTTTAGACCGACTCTTTTCACCTGTTCTGCTAGGTCAGCATTACAGCTGACGACCGTTTTACTCAGAGGGGAAGGGGCTGCAGAAGGGGACAGCACAGTGCCCAAGTCTGCACAGCCAAAAGTGACAGCCAGGCCCCCCAGGACTATCTAACTCAAAGGAGTGCCCTTCTCACGGGTCCTGCTGCCTCTGGGGGGCGGAGGAGAAATGGTAAATTTAAGACCAGAATTGGGTGCCCAGTGCGTGCTCGTGTTCTGGAGGCGTCCGGAGTGCAACATAACGCGTTACTCAGCACGTGACTTTCCTTCCAGAGACAGGAACGCGTGACCACGGGCCTCCCACCCCCATCACTTGCGTTGGCCCCCCACCTGTCTCTCAGCAAATGCTTCAGGCTCCGCCCAATAACGGGGCAACCGCTGCGTTTGGGGCGTCCATCCTGAATTCAATTCTCACCTCCGCACAGGTGCTAACTTCTAAATCCCTGATCAAACCTGTTAGTTAAGAACGGTCTATATAATTCTCGCCTCCGACATGTCAACTCCAAACTCCCTGATCCAACCGAAACCGGGTATGACCACCCCCAGTAACTGCTCGCTCGGGGAGACCTCACTTTCCCAGAGAGAGGCGGGCCAGCGCTGCCCTTTCTCCTTTGGGGCGTAATTGTATTAGTTGTGAAATTCGCCGTAACAGTCTACATGGAGATCAATTTTATGGAAAATATAACAATCACCAAGCCATGAAAAATACATTTGGGCAAAGCGCGCTGCGAGATGAGAGTTCGCTGCTCCCTCCGTCGCCCTCCTGACGTCCCTGACGGCGTGTCTAAATCGAGAGCCAGGAGAACTGAGCGGCGCTGGATTTGATTCGACTGTGGAAAATAAGTGCCTAATGATGAGATTACCGTAGGTTTCTGTCGCTGTTGTTTTTAAAGGACTAGACAATAAAGCATGAATACAAAATGACTTTGGAGAAACACAGACAGATGTTTCTGAGAAGACCACAGGAGGGGAGCCACCGTTGCTTTGTTTCAACCCTTGGACTTGAGCTGGGAGAGTTCTATGCTGCGGGAACGGCGTAAGAGAAAAGCCCGCAGGACGTCCGAGGGGGACGTTTGGGAGGTGCGGCAGAAAGAGCGTAGGGCTTGAAATAAGGCAGATCTCAGTCTGGGCCCCAGCTCCTTCTTGTTTCCACATGAGCGGCTAAGGAACCTTCTATTGCTCCCGCTTCTTCCTCCGCAACGCGGGTCATAACAAAAGCACTCAGGTTACCCAGGTTAGTTCTTCCTGCAGGTCGCACTTGGCCGTGACCCTGAATTCCCAGGGGAGCACCTCAGAAGAGAGGGATTCCCTCCTCAGGGACTCACAGTCTGCGGTCAACAGCAGAGAACAGTGGTTAAGCTCCCTCAGTGACATCCCCGTGTTTTTAAGGTCAAGTGACAGGCTGACAAAGTGGACACCCTGCGTGTGTGACCCCCCTTCACGCAGCATATAGGTCTCATTAGCATATTTTCCTTGTCCCTGCTCTTCCTTCCCAGGGTACGTATGTTTATTAAAAAACAAAAAACTCAGACTTGAGAATTTTGGAGAAAACATGTAGGTCTCGGACTCTATTTACAAAATAAAAGTTTGTGTCGATGTGAGGCCGTGGGTGTTTCACTCCCACACTCGATGGCTAGTCGTCGGCTCACACACCAAACAGACACCCTCTGCCCCTCGTGCTGCTCCCGGGGTCAGAGGGTAACCAGGGGACAGAGTCTGCTGTAGGATCCCCGAGGGCTGTCGAGCGAGCGCCCTGACACCAGGGGTCCCTCTCGTCCAGCCAGGGGGTCTGAGACTGGAGCTCTGGCGACAAAGTTTTGCACACGAGTGCACCTTGATTTGCTTCTGTGACCTCATTTGGAAGTGTGTGCATGTGTGTGCACACGTGATTTGTGTCGGCACATGCCTGTGCACAAACATCCACATGTGAGGGAAACGAATGTCCCACATGTCCCACTTTGTTACGATCTGCTCAGAGCATTAACAGGAGTGATTTAGTGACGTAAAAATTCTATCGCATCACCCTCATTTATTAGAATGTAATATTTGACATAACTTTGGAAATACATAAAGTAGTTGTTGGGTAAACATTGCAGATTTGTATTGAAAGCTGTAGGATAAATACTGGTTATATTCCAGCTAAGTGGGGCCACATGTGTGTGTGGCATAACACGTGTGTGCACATGTGCTTAGATATACACGCTCTAATTATTCTAATTGCTTTTATCTTCCTAATTTTTTACCATTATTTATGCATAGTGGAAAAGTCACACATATTTGAGGCTGTTTTAATGCCTAATGCTTGTTAAATTAACTAAATACGTTTGAGGGAAATGCCACGGCTCCGTGGACGAACAGGACACACTTCACCATTCATGTCGCCCTCGGAGCCGGCTCCCGAGGAGCCCAGTCATGCGTGTTCGCGCGTCGTTCACTCAGCAGCTCTGGAGACTGGAGCTCCTCACAGCAGGGAGTTTTTCCGGCCATCGAACCTTCACTGCTGAAACTCCGGGACGTCTCCTGGGCGGCGGCGGCGCAGCCCCGGGCACCCGGCCAGGGCAGCGACAGGAGGACGCTCGCGCATACTGCGACCCTGGGGGCCCGGTGACCGAGTCCGCTCACGCACATGGCTGTCGAGAGGAGCGGGAGGTGGAGAAATTCTGTAATAAGATTCATTCAAGTCACAGGACTTGGAGAGGCGGAGCCCCGGAGCTCATCCTCCTCACTGGAAGCCCTGGCGTCTTCCCAAAACGACCCCGGTGATGCCTTCTGTGGGACGAGCCGTCCCCCCAGCCCCGCGGCTCCCACGGGCTGTCGCACTCGCCCTGTCCCCTCCACGCGCCCTGTAGGACCGTCTTCTGTTCTCCGCAGTCCCCACCCCTGCTCCTTCCGCGCGCTCCGTGCCGTTCAGCCAGAAGAGGGGGTTCGAAGAAACGGCGGCTGCAGCGTATTTGGTGATCAGAGGCACGTGTTAGTGGGTGTTTTTCCAAATACATTTTATGGCAGTTTCTGCTTTCGCAGCAACGGCGCCGCTGGGAGGACGGACGCAGCGCGGGCAGCGTGTCCCCGAGTGCGGGCTCGCACTCGTGTGCTTCCCACGTCGCGGGAACGAATGGTCAGAAGGGCCCACGGCTCAGGAAGGAGCCGGGACTCTCGATAGGAAACGTGCTTTTTAGAAACAGGCAAGACTGAAGGTCACTTAGAGTTCTTCCAAAACATGTGCCCCGAATAGCTGCTTTCCAAATTGCTTCAGAGCTTTCACAAGGAAGCGTGTTAATAAAAGCAGCAGGCTTTCTCCCTCAATCTCCGATTTTAAGGGATTTGTGCAAACTGCTACAGATAATATAAGGGTTTTAACGGCGTGTTTCTCTAACTGGTTTGGCTTTTTTCTAAATTGTATGAGAAGAGAATCCAATCCCTAGCCTCTTTGTAGCATACAACTGTAATGAGAGAGTCGAGGAAAAGAGGCTTTGAGAAAGGAAAACCATCCCTGAAGTGCGAGCTTTGGCAGACTGACGGAGAGCGGCTCGGGTTCAGGTTCAGAGGGACTCTGAAGAGACGCGCGAGGCGCCGAGCACAGCCTTCGGGTGGTGTTCGCCCCGGACGCCAGTGGTCGCGTGACCTAGGAAACCTGGTGTGAGGGTTTCCCGCTGGAACGAGCTCGCGTGTCCTCCTGAACTCGCTTTAGCCGAAGGCGGTTTGGGTTGACGGTGAAGAGGTTGGCAGGTTCCATAAGGTGACACCAAAATTTTGTGGCTTTTCTTTCGGAAAATTTCATGTTTTTTAAAGTAATTACTTAGTCCTTTGATACTATATTAAGATAACGAAAATACAGTGCTGTCCCTTATGCACATTTTGCCATCCACGTTGGCTTCCCGCGGTCACTGCCCTAAAAACCCTCTGAGCTCTGTCTTCCTCCCTGCCCCAGCCCAGGCACCCCGGTCTGACCGTTCCTACAGCTCTGCCGTTTCCAGATCGTCACAGAGCTGGAATCACAGGGCACGTGGCCTTTGGAGGTCGCCTTCTCTCACTTAGCCACGCGCATTTGAGATTCTTCCGTGTGGCTTGACAGCTCACGGAAGGGCTGTGTCATCCTCTGTTATCTGGATTAGAATTTGTGGATTTTAATGCCCACATTCAGAGGCTGGGCTCCCCGGGGGTCCTCTTCCTCAGCTCGGTCTCCCCTCGCTTCTCCCTCAGCAGGTAATAAGTTCCTGGATGCGAGACCCTCCCACACCAATGACTCAGCGGTTTGCGCCAGGGAGCCTCCCTCACGCCGGTGTGTGTCCCTGCCAGCTGCTGAGTGGCCCAGAGAGGAGAGTCCCAGTGAGGAGCAGGTGCTGTCTTATTGACGAGGCCGCACCTAGTACCAGGCGACATCTCAGTTGCTGAAGCTCGACCCCTGTGGGGTTTGGCAGGTGGCCCCTGGCGGAGGGCTGCTGGGAGCTCCCCCCCCCACCCGCCCCGCGCCTGTGGGACTCCAGTTAGGAACATCCTGGAGTTTCGCTGGACCTAAGTCACACAGGCCCCTGTCTGCTCTCAGTAATTAGGAACCTTGAGGACAAAGCTCAGGGACCATTTAAATAGGAAACCAATACGGGAAAATATCATATCCCCCAAATTTTTGAAAACTCTGTGTGAACTTCTGAATATCTGTCTTGTGAATTTCAACCTGAAAAGTACTGGAAATTCAAATGTGGGCATCTAAACCCTCAACAGTCTTGCCGTTTGGCTACATTAAATCATGAGACACATGGTAGAGTTTTCATTATGTGTGGGGTTCATGAGCTATCATGTGTGTTTACTCCCACAAATTATCACTGAAAAGGTTGGTAAAATTTGGAACGGAGTAGTTATAAAGCCTTAATGTTCTTGTTTGCACAGCTAACTACAAGTAAGACGCTACGAGACGCTCTTTAAAAGACCCAGATGCTGAACCGAGGAAGCCTGGGCCGGAGCTCGGGGGCTGCTCTCCCCGCCGAGGCCAGGGCCGGTCGCCCGACCCCTTTCCCTTGGGCCCTTCCATTCTAACGTGGACTTCAGTCCCTCCACGAGGACCCGACAACAGCACGTCCCTCACTGGGCCGCTGTGGAGACAGTCTGGTGGGTTTTGCACAGTAGCTGGCAAACAATTGTGTTCTTAAGATGTGTCAGCCTTTAGCTAGACTGGCTAGGGTTTGGAGACACCTGTCTTCACAAAGCCGATCATTGAAAATGTTTTTATTATTAAGACCCATACAATTTTCACTCAGTTATTGAGTAGATAATTTTGCATTCCTACAACGAACCTGCTTCTGAACTAGGCTTAATATCCTGGAAAAATGCGACAAAGATATGTATCTGTCGTCCAAGACCTTATCTAATATTTGAGTGCTCCAACTTTCACACTAATTTCCATAATGATTTTTATTCTGTTTCTTGGGAATTATTCAATATTAAAACAAAGTAAAACATAGCTATTTCTTACTTGTATGTTAATATGTAATTCTAATATTTTATTTGCCATTTTTAATATGAATTATTTTCATTTAAAAATCCAGGCAAATAAATTCTGTGTCTTAGTTGATTTACCAGTCAAATTCTAAAATTCAACAAGAACAGAGCAGTTAGAATTCACCTTCCTCTTTTTTTTTCTTATTCCATTATAGGGTGCTTCTTTTATATATTTTTTCGACGCACTTTAAAAAGACTTTTCTTAAAATATCAATAAACAATGCCATTTCTAAAAACTTTAGATTACTCCAATAAGTACACAATGAACATTAAAACGCTTTAAAACTGCCTTACAATCTTCAAACCCTGTGGTTCTTATTAAATGCTACTGTGTGCCCTTTGCACGGATACAAAAGGCTACAGCCATGCTTCTCTCCTGACAGGGATAAGTATTATCCCTGTGCTTCCCGCCCAGACGCCTCTCCTGAACTCTACGTTCACGTGTCCGGCGTGAACGTGTCTCATGCACACGTCAATCTTGACAGGAGGAAGCCAGCCTCGGGCCCACTCCTTACTCACCGGCGCTCATTCCGGTTGCCACCCCCTCCTCTGCTGAAGAAACCCCCCACCCCCGCTGGCTTAGACCCCAAGCAAACGATGGAGTTACCTTTTATTCCTTTTTGTCTTAGGATGTATTGTTGTCTCTAGGGTCAAAGTACGAGGTCTGCCAGAAGGTATCCAGTCATGGAATATGAAAAATGAGACATTTATTGAAGAAGATACAAGAAACAAGAAACATTGTATGTAGGACAATGACTCCTCAGTCCCCTTCAAAGTTGTCACTTTAGGACCTCACACGGCTCTCCCAATTGCCATCAGCTGCCCCTTCGTATTTTCCTGAACCTCATTGGTGGTCTGAAATCTCTTCCCTTTCAAAGGTGATTTTAGTTTGGGGAAAAGACAGAAATCACAGGGCACCAAATATGGGGTATGAAGGCTGAGTCACCTGGGCGATTTGATGTTTTGCAAAAAAACCCTGCCTGAGCCGTGACGCGTGGGTGGGCGTGTTGTCGTGAGGAAGCTGCTGGTCACCAGCTGCCCACAGCTGCGGCCTCCTGACTCATCCAAACAGTTTCCACGGAGGGACGTTGAAGCTTAACACAGAATTTGATGCAGATTCGTTGCTCTGCTCGCCGAGTCGTTTTGAATGCGACGGCCACACAGTACACACGCTCGCTCAATGGCATCTACCGCCCTCACTGACTAGTACAGTGAAGTCATCATTGTTCACGCATGCGCATTCTCATCCAGTCTCCTTGGCTGCCGGGTCACACTGATGTTGTGCAAACTGCTCTCGTTATATTAACAATAGCTGGGCTTTTCTGGACAGACTCCAGAATTCGACCCCTTAGCTCCGCCTCCGCTACTGAGACAGTGGGTCAGGCCTCCGTTCGTCTCTGGCCCCGGAATCTACTATCGTCATCCAGCTGACCCCCCTGCTTCTACACCTGCTCCAGACTCCCTGCAACAGCCCAACTGATTCCTTCCAAGACAAGCGGGGTCATATTTGATGGCCTTGGCTCAGAGCCCTCCCACAACTCCCCGTGTCACTCAGAGTAAGAGCCCAAGTCCTTGCGGTGACACAGCCCTTTATACTGTGGTGCCCCAACCTGCAGCCTCCTCCGCCTGCACTCTCTCACCCCCCTGGTCCCGCTCTGGCACCACCGGCCACCTCCTCGCACCTGAGCACGCCTGTCCCATCCCACGTGAGGTGTCTGTCTGGGCTTTTGCCTCTTCCTGGGGTACTCCTCTCTTCCCCTACCGCTTCCGAGGCTCTCCCAGAAGGCCGTGCCTTTCAGGAGGCCGACGTGACTTTACTGAGCTCGGCCTCCCACCCCTTTCACAACCTCAGCCGCGCTCACTGTTTTTGTTCTTTAAGTAACAGGCACCGCGTTACGGCGTTTCCGCGCCCTGCTCTCAGCCCGCTGTCTGTGTCCCCGGCCACGCGGGAGCTGGGCCAGGGCAGAGTCTCTTCGCTTTTTCTTTTTGCTAATCCAAACCCAGGGTCCCAAACGGCATCTGCAGGATTTTCTCTCTCCACTGGTATCTGCTGAGATGACAGGTGAGCCCATTCGCCAGCAGCTGCGCGATAAACGTGGACGCAGGTCAAAGCTTGGAGACGCCCGTCCTCGCTGGGGATGCAGGCCGGGAGCCTCGCAGCCGTCCTTATGTTCCTGGGACCCCTTAGGTGGGATCACAGGGGGAACTTTACAGAACATGCAAACTCTGGGCCCCACCCCAACCACGCGAGTCTGGGTCCTGGGTGTGGGTGCTCTTGGAAGTCCCCACGGGACTCCGGTGCAGCCAGAGTTCAAAGCCACGGCCACTGGTTCACGGGACGAACCCGTGCTCTCTCTCGTACCCACCCCCAGGAGGCTCAAGGAAAGCGGGCACGGGCTCCAGTGGGCACAAGGTGACCCCTCCACCCCCCACGGTGGCGGCCACGGCCTCGAAGGCACCTGCGGCCACGACGCGTCAGGTCCGGTGGAAGCGGGTCGGAGCGGCTGCTCGTTCTCTTCCACGCGAGGCGGGGGGCTGTGAGCATGCGACCGACTCTGGTCTCACTCCCCTGACATCCTCCGCCTCCGGCTTCTCTCCGTCGCTCGGCGCTGACCACATGGGACGCGGCACCTTGGCAAGATGCTTGAGCTTTGAGTGTCCTCGCTGCTCGGTCCCCAGCACTGGTGTGGCCCCGAGTTCTCTCCTCAAAAGTGACTCCACGGAAGTGATTTCACAACACACATGTCAGTGTCGGCTTCTGTCACCGAGACACCCTGCAGGCTGTTCCCTGCTCTTGGGAGAGCACCCAGCCTGACTACCTCCCCAGCCTCTCCCCTAACCCCCCCTCCTGCCCCCCGGGTACTGCCCGCCTGCGTGCCCAGGCTTCCGCCCCCCTGCCCACAGCTTGCTGACACTTAGAGGCTTCACCCGGCCGCACAGACAGCTCGGGCCAAAACCCTGTCCTCGCTGGATTCTCCACATTTGGGATTCCAGGCTCCCGAGGGACTTGTCCACGGTTTGTGGCAAAGAGAGTGGCTAAGCGTGCAGACCAGCTGTGCGCGGCTGGCCGACAGCAGCGGCACAAGAAGGTGGCCCCCCCGCCCCGAGCCCTGGGGAAGGGCCAGGGCCGGCCGGCCGGTCCCTAGCGCACCCGGCTTCCACTGCGCGGGCGGGGCACAGAGGAACAATCCCTCCGTTTTGTGCTCTGAGAGTAGGATTTCTTTTGTGATATTGAATCAGAAAAGCTATTTAATGGGTCCCTTTGTTGCCTCATGGCAAAATGTGCCAGTTTTATGACTGAGAGCGTTTGGCTTTGCCTTCTGAACGTCTCTGTTGTGTTTCACGTCTGCCCGACCCTCGCTCTCGGGCTCGCGCAACCTGGGAATGACAGCCTCTCCAACGGCATCCGCGCGGGGCCGCTCTCTCTACCAGGAGCGCGACAAGGGCAGGCGTTCCGTCCAGGCTGTCCCATGTCCCCCGACACGGCCCTGCAGTCAGCTCGGACCGTTGGAAGGGCACACACATCTGAGCAAGCTGAAGAAGAGGCTGGAGTAGAACACTGCATGGAGGGCTGCGTGTGTGTGCACACGCGTGTGTTTGCGTGGGAAAGTGGGCCGTCGCCTGCTTTGCTTTGTGTTCAAGCTTTACTGACACTCCTGCCTTCCTGGTAAGGACTTGCTCTGACCTTGGGCAAAAGAGGGCGTGGCCTACAGGCGCCTGCGGTCCCAAGAACCCCCAGGAGGAAGGAAAGCTTCCCTCCTGACCACTCGGAAGACACGGACCCTGCGCCTGCCACCCACCAGGTCCAGGCGATGGGTTTCTCGTGATTGTTAGGGGACAGAATTATGCGGCGGTGGCCTGGACCCGTCTGTAGGGCATCCCTGCCCCGTGCCGGCCCGGTGTGTCCATTGGCGCATTTGCCTCTTGCCAAACCGCATTTTCAAAATTTTGTAAACAAAGCACAGTAAGGAGAGAAAACCCTTCTTAACGAAATAGCTGGGGACACTTCCTCGTGTCCAGGGGAAGGAGGCCTTCCTCTGATGCCCCCTGTTGATGGAGAGGTGGTTGCACCTCTGTCCTGTCCCTCAGGTACTGGGCATCAGGCGAGAGTCCAGTGGCTGGGGCTTGCCCACAAGACCAGGCCTTGGCGGCAGCTCTCTGAACACCCGCTGGCTGACGGACGAAGGAAGGTGCCCAGGTGGGCACGTGGGAGTAAGGGCGACCTCAGCAGGTGACCCGGGAGACCTGGGGCACCAGCACCCCACTCTCGGCCCTGCGGCTCAGTAGCTCTACCCTTAAACAAACCATGTAACGGACCATCTTAATGTCCCGACAGGCCCCTGTCCCTTCTCCCTCAAATGCTCTGAGGCATCTCAGAAATGGCTCAAAGCCTGGTTTTGCCAAAACTGCCTCAGGCCAATGACGACTTACCCACGAAGCCCCCTCTCTCCAGGGAGGGGCGCGTGGAGGGTGCGGAAGGGAGGCTTTCAAGCCACACGCTCCAGGAGGTACAATTTCCACCAAGTCCCCTCCCTCCCTCGCAGCCCAGCCTGGGGAAGGGCGTGTGCGGGGTGAGTGCGACTTCCCTCTTCTGACAAGCGGCACGTGCCCCTCGGGCTGAGGAAACTGGACGTTCACGGTGGGGCTGGTGAGCTAGGACCTCACGGGACACAGGTTTGTTTTTATTTCTCAGTTACCGGTCACATCCTACGTTATCTGCGTCAGCTCCAGGTGTCCAGCAGAGGGGTCAGACAGCCACACACGGTACAAAGCGGTCCCCCGTGCGGCCGCCTGGCCCCGTGCGGAGGCCACAGTGTTCTGACACGCTTTCCCCCACCGCAGTGTCAAGGCAGAGGCGCCGGGCGTTGGGGACCAGTGTGAAATGGACCCCAGTGAACCTTGTGCAGCTGCCATCAGAAGTCCTGCCTGCACAGTCGTCACCCGATAAAGGCTGGCTGTCAACCGAGGTGTTGTCACGGCTCCCCGGGGGCCCGACGCTCTGGGGCTTCAGAGGCTCTGGCAGGTGGGGGACGAAGAGCCCGGGAGGTGTGGAGCCGAGCAGCGGGGGGCCTTCCTTCCCCGAACTCCCCCAGGAGCCCCCCACACTGGTGCACACTCCCGCCTCCTTCCCCAGCCTGGACCCTCTGTCGCCCCGGACTCTGGCATCCAGTCCCACGCCCTGGGTGAGAAACGGGCGCTGCACTGAGTCCCAAACCCTGGCTGGGCAGGTCCTAGCGGGCGGTCACGCCCAGGCCGGCACCTTCCTGAGCGAGGGGCTGTCGGCCAGCCCACCCGCTCTTCTGCTGCAGCCAGGTGGGCGCACTTCTGAAACGTCAGAAGTAGTAACCCTCAGAGGCATGACTGCCCCCAAGCGAGCACGTGACCCTGTGACCCGCCTGGCTTCCCCCACTTCCCTGTTACTGTCCTTCCGTCCCTCCTTGTCTCCAGAAACATAAAAGAAACCACAGGTCCGTCCTTCCCCGGGTCATTGAGATCTTGCTCCTCGACATATGTTGTCAGTTTGGGCTAAAATAAACTCTTTTAAAATTTCTGTACAGATTTGGGCATTTCTGACACAGACTATGCTTAACAAACCCTTCCCGATAAACGTTAGAGCTGACGAGAGATTTTTGACATAACTCAGCCCAGTCTCCTCATTTCACAGAGAAGGGAACCGAGGTCTGGGGCTGACCACAATTTTCCCTAATTCCTTTCCCGTGGCGTTGAACTTCGGGTTCCTGGGGTAGCTGCCACCCAGAAACAGATCTTTAAGGCTGCATGTTGATTTCCCGAAGCAATGTCTTCTCGCCCCCCCTTTGCCCCTAGAGCCAGAACCCTGGCCTGGCCTCTTTGCCTTGCAGAAGGACGCGTCTGAGTGACAAACCAAGCCGTGGGCGACGTGGGGTGCGGGGGCCCTGGTGCAAAAATCCATAGAAAACAAACCATGGAAATGAAGCCCCTTCAAAGGTCAAGCCTTTTACATTCAAACAGCTTCCGGTGATGAGTCAGGAGAGATTTGCTGGAAAAGTGTTTCAACATCAAACACTTGTTCAGAAAAAGCCGCCTTGTTCAGACTAATGAGTCCCCGTCTGGGAAGGGACGGTTCTTTCCCCGTAACCCCATTAACTCTCACCACTGCCCTTTCCGGCTAGTAGCAGGTACTTTATCTATCTCGCAGGACTGGAAATGGAAACTAAGGAAGGTCAATGATGTAGAGTTCAAATTTAGAATATTTCTTCTCTCTCTCTTTTTTTTTTTTAAGATTCTATGTATTTTTAGGGAGAGGGGAAGGGCGGGAGTAAGAGAGAGAGAGAAACATGGATGGCTTGCCTCTCACCCTGACCGGGAACTGAACTAGTGACATTCCCCTTTGCGGGACGACGCCTGGCCCACTGAGCCACGCCAGTCAGGGGTCTATGGGTAGAAACGCAGAGCGTTACGCTAAGTGAGACGAGGGTAAATTCCACATGATCGCACCTGTAAGAGGAACCTAATGAACAAAAACAAGCAAAATAGAACCAGAGGCAAGGAAACCAGGAGCAGGCTGACAGCGACCAGAGGGGCGGGGGGAGGGGGCCAGGGAGGAAAGAGGGGGAAGGGACCGGACGAGGGACACGCGTAAAGGACCCAGGGACGTGGACAGCAGGGTGGGGACTGACTGTGGGAGCAGGGGCTGGGCAGGGGACAGTGACAGGGGCAGGGCGGAACTGGGACAACTGTAACAGAACAACAATTTTTTAAAAAAGAAAAAAATAGGGAAGACAGGTGCTGCCGAGGTGTCTCAAAAGCCAAACTCTCTCAGCCGCACTTGATCTGTTTCCTTCCGCCAGGGTCGAGAGGCTGACCGGTCACCCGCCTGTCCTGTGTGACCCAGCTGAGCTGCGGGGCCTCTGTGAGCTAGGTCAGAACGCGGACTGCGGTCTGGGCACCACTGCGCGCCACGTTCTCTCCGCAGCCACACTCAGTGGCTGAGGCCTCAGCACCCTGCCAGCTGGGAGGCCAACGACAGAGAGCACGTTGCCCAGGGACAGGCGCACGCCTGGGCGAGGGGCAGCCCGCCTTCAAGGGCCGAGGACGCCGTCTGACACCCAGGTTCCCGGCCTTCTCAGCCTCTGACCGAGGGGAAGGTCACGCGGAAGGCCTTCCCGCTGCCGGACCTCTCCTCGCGGTGTTTACGGAGTAGAGTCTGTGTCTCCCCCAAACTCTCAGGGCCGCAGCCTAACCCCACAGTGTCGCGGATTGTGGGCGGGGCCTGTGGGAGGTGATGAGGTCAGACGAGGTCGTGAGGGCGGGGCCCACAGGAAGGGATCGGTGCCCTTAGAAGGGGAGACACCACCGATTTCTCTCTCTCTGCCACATCAGGACGTGCTGGCCCCTGACCTCGGACCCCTGGCCTCCGGAAAGGGAGGACTACGTGCCAGTTGCAAAAGCCACCCGCTGTGGCCTTTTGTCAGAGCTGCCTGAGCTGGCTAAGACCCTAGGTCTCAGCCACCAAGGTCGCTGCCTAACTTTTCCTGTGTGTCCTAACCACGGCAGCCACGGCCACTGGCTGCCACACCCGAGCTCACCGCCAAGGCCTCCTGCGCGGGCCACAGTGAAGAGCCACCTGCACACGCGCCATGGCGCCCCCCTCCGGGCAGCCCGCCTGACTGTCCAGGCGCACAGGAGCCAGCAGACTCTCCCCAGGTGGGTGGGTCGCCTGGCCGTGCTCCTCCAATGGCAGCGATGGGCTGAAGGAGGCTCCACGGCGACCTCCTCGTCGGCTGGGCCCTCTGGGGTCTGGTGAGAGGCGGGGTGAGCCCCAACTCCTCTCCGTGCATTCACGTGTTTCTTTACCATCAGAATAAATTACTTTGAGTGAAAGAAGTAGATTTTACATTGAAAAGCCCCTCAGAAGGCTCCTGTCCCCTTTATCAGGAGATGGAAAGTGAGCTTCCTTCCTCGGGACTTTTCCTTAAGAAGGGAGGGGCGTGCGAGGCCCCTCTTAGCTCAGGGTCTGTGGCAAGGCCATCCACCTCGGGTCGATAGCTATCGGCTCACGATCAGCCATTGATACGCTCCACTCCAACACAGTTAGACTGTCACTCAGGAAGTAATGTTGGGACCCAGTCTCGGTTTCTGAGAAACCTACCCCACAGGTGCGGTGTTCGTCAGATGGCGCCGTGGGAGCGTCCCCTCAGGATACGCTGTGGGAGACAATTCCACTCCTGATGAGGCATGAAGGCTTCTGGTGGCAGGTTCCGGAGGGTGATTTATTTTAATTGTCACCCTGGGACCGGTTATTACACAGCGTTAGGATGGGTCACTGCATTAGAAAATTCACGCTGATGAAAGGCATTCATTATGAGCCTGTTTGTAAGTTCAGGCTTTGGGATGAAGAGGTGCTGACTGTCTGTAAACGCTGCACGGCCACTCGTTCACCATTCACTGCATCTTCTGGGGTTAAAGACAGGCAGGCTCCGGAGTTCACGCACACTGCCAAGGGGTCTCCTGTGTCAGCCACGGCTGCTTCCAGCCGGGACGCAGAGCCTGGGGTAGGAGAAGGCCCCACGCACCCGGCGGATGACGCCACGCACCCGCGCGTCGCAGCTCTCTGGCTGCCCCCAGGTAGGTGAGAGATGAAGGGTCCGGGACAGAACTGGAGCTGGAGGTAGCAAACCAACTAGCTTCTGCCCCACCCTGGCACGGGACCGGCACCCAGCGCATCGTTTCGCCGGTGCCACCTCGGGCTGTCTCTGATGACTCCCAAATGGTGTGGTATTACCTTTGTTTTATAAATGCAGTAGAAGACCAGAGAGGTTAACTTGGAGAAGTTTTTACGGTTGATAAAACACCAGGAATAATTTAGTTTGTAGTGAACACTTATGGGAAAAGAAAGACACCTTGTAATGCTTTATTTTTGCCTTTTTAATGGAAAGTGTTGCATCGTTAGCTGCATAATAGCATTGGTGCGGGAGATGGCACAGGCAGGGAAGGCTCTTCTGTAAGACGCATATTGTGGCCTTAGCTCCTACAACAGCATTTCTTTCAGTTGGTGACACAGTGTCTCTGGGCAAGCGCAGATAAGGCGGGTGGAGGGGACAGGAGCGACAGAGGCCCAGGATTTAAGCCACAGCTGGAACGGAACCTCAAGTTCCATAAACTCTTCGAGCTTTCACGATAAGACAAAACACTGAGACACGTTTCGGAGAACAGATAAGCAGTTACCCGCTCTATTTCTTGCTCAAACGCATCCGCCCCGTGTGCGTGTGCGCGTGCCTGCGCGTTAGAATAGCAACTTGCCCGCGACGCAACGTCTGTTTGGCTTGTGAAGCAGAATAAGAAAGTGGGACATCAGAAGCCCTGTCTGCTCTTTACATGGTTACCGGATTGGAAGGCAATCGTGTGAGTGCGGCTGAGGGCGCGGGGGTCTGACACGTGGACCGTCCCGCAGCTGTACCCGGTTTGTCTAGAAAAATTCCTCCTATAGTGTCGTTTTAATAGTAGAAATTCTCGAGTGTTGAGAACCTGGCTCTTCCCGTTGCAGATCGTGCTGCTGCGGAGCTGAGGGGCCGCCGGTGTTCCCTGGACGGCGCACGCACCGCTCGTCCGTCTCCGTTGGGCACCTAAGGGGCCCCTCCGCGCTGCCGAGGCTTCGGCTCCTGTTGTACTCAGGCGCTGTGCTGGATTCGGACAGCACATTTTCAGTGACGCCAAGCAGGCATATCTGGGAATGTTCGACATTGATTTCCAAGAGCAAATCTAAATTAAGTTCTTTCTTTACCGTTGCAATCCATTATGAGAGCAGCACGTTAAAAATTCTAGTTTTTCAGGACCTGTGGGCAAAGATGTTGAAAAGTGGTACGTCTCCTGGTGACTGAGTTTCCGAACACGGGGCCAATGTTCAAAGGCGCCCCCTCCACCCCCGAAATGTTGCTTTGTTTTCAGAGGTAATTGGCAGCGCTAGGGCTTCCGTTGTCTGTGTCACTTCTTAGTTGTTGTAGGAAGTACTGCAGGGTCGAACTTCTCGCCATGCGTCTGAGGTTTTCTGGACACTCCTGGCTTTCTGTATTATGTGTGTTGTTTTTAAAAAAAGGAGAGTGTGTCAGAAGGGCTGCATGTCCGCTCCTTCTCAGCACCTGCGGGCCCAGGGGACTTCCGACATGATCACGTCGGAATTCTGGGGGACCTTCCCCCTTGACCTGTGGTCGAAGCTAGAAATCTTGCATTTCCATGTATCTTTGCTTCTCAAAAGAATGGGAGAGAAACACCCACTGTCCTCAGGCCCCGGGCAGGCCAGCACCCTGCACTCGGGGACATTGAGAAACACAGTGTGCAGCCGCCGCTCCTCGCCGGGGGCCACGCTGCCCAGGAAAAGGTGGGCAGCTCCGCGTAAGCCCCGAGGAGCAGAGAAATTAAGCAGTTTGTTTTGATTCCGAAGTCTTGTTTATTCTTCATCTTCATTTTGTCTCTAATCCTAGTCTGCCTCGAATTCTATCTATTTTGTAAATTCTCATGGACCTGTTTCATTTGAAAGTTATTTTATTTTCACTGAATTGTGTCTGCCCTTCAGTGTCTGACAGTGTCTCTTCCTGACGTGACAGTGGGCCACTGTTCCTGTGTAGATGTCTCTCTTCAGTGACATTGTAACACTTACAAGGGAGCAGCCCGATGGCGGAAACCCGCGGTACCTATTGTGAAGCCTCGTGTCCTGTGTCCCATGAAGTAGACATACATTTTATTTTAAGAGGTACTAGAAGTCGGTAGTTGAACTTGTGATTTTGTTGTCATCCAACCCGCAGCTGTAATTGTGTCAGGAGAAAAAGGGGCAAAAAGTGGGGTCCGGTGGACCTATGACTGACACCCACACGCACACTTGCCCCTTAGGCTCAGACCTGTCATTTTCACTCGAGTTGTGCGGGAAGTCCCCCATCACAAGTCGGATTGTGTCCCTCGATTCACATCTGGAAGCCCTAACCGCCAGTACCTGCAGAGGTGACCTCGTTTGGAAATGGGTCTCTGCAGGTAGGGTTAGGGTTAGGGTTAGGCTGCCGTCGGGAGGGTAGGCCTGACCCCGGATGACTGCGTTCTTAGAAAAGCGGGGAATTGGGACACAGGGGAGACGATGGGAAGGCGCAGGGAGAGAGATGACAGTGTCTGCAGGACGAGGACAGCGGCTGGGACAGGTTCTCCCTCCTGTGCCGCAGAAGGAACCGGCTCAGCAGACACCTTGGTCCCAGGCCCCGTTCCCCAGAGCTGTGAACAAATGGATTCCTGTTGTTCAGGCCCCTCGGCCATGGCCCTGGGCAGACGGCACTCGGGAACACACCCATCCCCTGCACAACCTCCGCACAACCCTCGGCATGTCCCTCCCGCCACGCCACGCCCCCACCGTTGGGCAGCATTACGGGCTCAGCACCACGTCTGACATCGGGGAGCAAGTCCTGCAGGCAAAACATGCTGCTTCTACGTGAGATCAGTTACATTGTCTTTGTTTCTTAATTTTCCCGTGTAATGTGGCTTAGATTCACTCTGACACCAGTCGGATCAGGTCCCACATTTGGCGATGACCTCTTTCAGCCGCATGTGAGGTGCTTCCGTTTCCAGCACTTTCCCTCTCGGTCCCTTTGTCCTGGCAGATCAGATGTGGAGAACAAAATCACACTCTTCTGGGATTCTCTCAGATGCTGCTGAGCTGGCGGAAAGGGTTTTCCGCCGATTCGGGGAAAGCGTCTCTCCCTTTCAAGGCTCGCTTTCTAGGCTCCGAACATACACACGCACGTTGGTGGGGCTGAACCCCCGCCGGGTCCTTCTGCAGCCTCAGAGCTTCGGAGCACCCCCTCACATGATTAAAGCCGTCGGGCAACCTGGGTGGCTGAGACGGGCCTCGGGCCTACTGCTGCCCCATCCAGCCCCCTTAAGGAAATCACGTATTGTTTTATACTCATAAAAACTATACATACCCCGCATGCTGATGGCCAAAGGCAAATTCCGTAGCTTTCAGAAGTATAAGAAATCATCCACATATTATTAATTACGCAGTTTTTGTTTATATCACCAAATGATGCAAACACATGTCTTTAATCACACCACAACTTCTTAGAAACGTCAAACCTATTATGAAATGTTGCACACAGTATGCATGCAAAAACGACTTGTCCTTTTGAGTTTTCTTCTGTTTACATAATTACCGAGACTTACGGTTGAGGGAACTGACTCTCGGGTTCGGGCTATTCTGGGTGGGGGGGTGGTTGTCATCTACATTTGCTCGTTGGCTAGTAAGTTTTAGGGGTCACTCAACTCCAAAACTTGGAGGCAGACCCTGGTAAGCCACTGTAATTTTGTGCAAGGCAGCTTCTGTGACCCTCGGGTTGACGTTGTCATTAAATGAGGTGAGACCGTTCAGCTCGGCACTTGGTGAATTCTAAGTGTCCAGTGAGTGAGCAATTTTATTCACTCCGTGTGCTTTTCCCAGTCCCTAGTCATGGCCAAAGTCACAGACACAGGTCTCCCCTGACCACTGTGGGCGTCACCCTCACGCCGCCTGCCTTTCCGACTCCTGTGAAGTTGTCATTGCCTCTGGGAGTGACCCAGCCGGGGCAGCGTTTGGTGATGCTCAGGGAACCAGCCCCTCTCCAAGGATAACAGAAGGGCCAGCCGGGCCGAGCGGCCCTCAGGGGCCCCAAGCAGGTGCTGGCCAAGAGGAAACAAGAAAGCGCTTTCCCCTGGGCCTCGCCAGGGCAGGAATCCCTGCTCTGAGCCACTCCTGTCCTGTCCTTTCAACCTTCTCTCCAAAGCGCGGCTGGTGGAATTTCCTCACTCACATAACCTGAGGCTGGAGCAAAATCACTTCAGTAGCAACAAACCGAGGGCTGGAATGTAGGGAGAAGAAAGGGACCCAGGATGAGCAGTAGGTGCACGGGCCCAGTCAAAGGCTGCCGTGGGCTGTCCGCCGCCCCGTCCTGCCATGCCGCAAACTATCGGGAATTCCTTCCAGTGGGAGAAGGGCTCGCAAATGGCAACGTGACCTTGACTGCAGTGGAGCTGACATGTTGAGCACAACACAGGAAACGGGACTTTAGCGGAACACGCATCCGCCTTTCCTCCTGGGCCTCTTGGCCTCTCAGTGAGACGCGTGTCATGTGATCGAACTGTAATAATTTATGTTCCACTGATGTGCAAATCACATTATGTGGAGCATTACATTAAAGGAAATGTTTTAACATGAGGAATCCTGTATAATAAACTAATCAAAATCAAACTTTCAGTTAGAACACTGACAAAGTGTAAACGCCGTAACCAGGTGAGATGTTTTCATCTGGGATAATCGTTATTTTTTGCTTCAATCTCTCGTTTGTATAATCGTATCCAGGCATAATCGTTTTTCTGGATACTCCTTCCTTAGTGCTGAATTAGCATCGCATTTCTGGAGTGGTGAAGGTCCAGTGGGAGGCCAGCACTGTGTCCCCAGGAAAGGGAGCCTGGGGACAGGCACGAGAGGGAGAGCAGGACAGGGACCCGGGGCAACAGAGGCGATGAGGGGGGGGGGGGTGGGGGGATGCACGGCACCGTGACTCTGGGGTCACGTGTGACGTCTGGTTTCTGGCTCGGACCAGAGGGCCATGTCTGTGTGTTGTACTAAGTGGCCTCCCTCCTGAGCTGGCACCTAAACGCTTCTCAGCATGAGAGCTGTCGTCCCCAGATGAACAGCCGGGGACTCTAAGACAGTCCCGCTCGTGCCCGGAGCATCTGAGAGGGTCCGGGCGACCCGGCAGCTCCAGCTGCAGCGCCACATTTTAAAACACAAAGCCCGGAGGAACTGCGGCCCCACACGGAACACACCCCCACCCCAAGCTCGAGCTCATCATTGCTACCTCGCCTGGGAGCCTCCTTTGTAATCCCCGTCGCTTCTAACAGAGCACCTGCCTGGGGCGGGATTTCCTTCATTCGTTTCTTCTTTAGGCTGTATCCTCTGTCAGCTCATCTGTTCCCTGGTCGGGACCCAGGACCTGGCTCGGGTGTGTCTCCCGCAGCTCACTGCCTGGGGCGGTAGCCGCCCCTCGGCGTCACAGAGATGGTTTGCGGCCTTTGTCAGGGGCCTCCTTTCTGACCCGTCTGAAGAGCCGAGGCTTCCCGTCCTTACAGGCGTAGTCGCTGCTGGCGGGCGAATGGGTCTGGGTGGGAGGCAGTGGACTTGGACTTCGAGCCTGGAGGGTGCGGCCCCGTCAGCGTCTGGTTTTGGCCGCGTGATTCCGCAGGCGGTGATTCTCCACGGTGTGTGGCGGAACCTTGGAGATTAGTGAACAGTGCCCTGGGGTGGAAACGGTTGGAAGTCGCTGCCCTCGGGCAACGAGTCACCTTGGTGGGAACTTCTCGGTCTTCAAGTGAAACCATGCAAAATGGGAAATGGTTGAAGTCTCAGCCCTTCCTGAAATACCTCCCTTACATCCATTCCCACAGGACACTCCAGTGACCATAAAGTCATCTACGCTTAAAGGTGACAGGGCCTCTACAGGCCGTGACATCCAAATTCCCTTAAAAACACTGCTACCCCTGCATGTCCTTTCAGAGACATGCCTGCCCTGGGCCGCGGCCAGTGTGTGGACTGGGGAGTCGGACCTGCACGGATTCACATTCCGGCGAGGCTGAGGGTCCCCCCGGGCACGCTCCGCGGCATCATCCCCCGTGAAACACAAAGGTGGCCCTTTCCACCACCGGGGCCATTTTCATACCTGACAGACAGTTCCTGCGTCTGTAGACTCCGCGCCGGCTTCCATCCACCTCGTCGTCTGTCTGTCTTCTACCAGGTCTGCTCCGTTGCCAGATGACTGGGTATCTGTGTCCCAGCACTTGTGGTGACTTTGAACTTTTACGATTTTACGTATTTTCCAAGATAAAAATCATGATTTCCCACAAGGATAGGATGGCTTCGTGGCCCAAGGCAGGACGTGGCCGGGAGGAGGCCATGGGGAGGAGGAGATGCGGCCTTGAGGACAAGCGCACGGGGGGACGCTTGGCCCCCACGAGACTCGTTTAAACGTGTGGGCATCTGCCTCGGCTGGGGGTGAGACGCTTCCTGAGGCACGTTTCGTTCTCCCTGTGTGCACACCGTGGATGTGAGCCCCACGGGTGTGTGCCCCGTGGGTTGCCGTCTACCCTCCGAGAGCCAGGGCTGGGCTCCCGCCACCCCCCGCCCGGCACTGGCAGGTACCTGCTCCGTGCTGCAGCAGCCCGTCCTGGAGCTCTCACTGACGTCCACGTCCTTCCTCCTGGAAGCCAGGGGGCAGCCCACAGAGGGGGCAGCTGCTTCCTCAAAGAGCTGGGACGGGCACCCGAGGCGCTGATCCTGACGGCGTTTACCTGTCCCAGAGCCACAGAGGTGGCCCTGCGGCTGGGACCGTTTGTGCTCCTGGATGGAAGCTTTCTGAGCTCCCAGATGGAGGGACCCACGCAGGGACAAGAGTGTCATGACGTTTATGAAAGCGAGCGTGCTATCCCTGTAAACTTGCCACGAGAGGACACGAACCCCTAACTCCAGGCTTTGATGCCCCATGGCTGTCTGAAAAAGCCAAAGACCCAACAAATTAGGCCGAAATGATCCACTGCTGCCCGGAATCACTGATTTGCATCACACAGAGCACGTAATTGTCTCAATTGAGTAAAGTCGCAATTCACAACCATGCTGTTTTAATAATGAGGCATTTTGAATGTGCCGCGGCAACAAAGGCCCAGCTGTGACTGTACTCAGCCTCAGATGAGAAGGCGATCTGCCACCTCAAGCAAGAAGCAATCCCATTCATCCTTTCCTGGCACAACAGAGCGCGATGGGGGCTGTGTCCGGGCGGCTCGGCAGTCACTTTCGCGGACGGCGCAGCATCTCCGTAACCATCTGATTCCATAGCTGTCGCTACTGCTTTGGGGCTGTGGGGGATTTTTTCCAGTAACTGGAGGAGTGTAATGTTGACACTAGACAAAATTGGGAACGTCATAGCTAGCATCCAGCTTCGATGAGTCCGTAGCGGTAGAGGCGTCCTTGGTTGATGTGACAGGCTCTCAGCGTGCCCCCCAGAGACCTCATTGTGGAGCGTGGCTTTGTGGACGTGGCAGATGTTCTGGGCTCAGACAAACTGGGTGAGATCCAGACTTTATCAACTACCGAACAGCTGTCTGAGGACCTCGGACAGGGCACCTGTGCTTTGTGGGTTGTTTTGCTCAGCAGAAAAAAAAATGAGAATAATGTCTGCAAAATAGCACCACGTATAGAATACTGAGCATGTGAAAAGTACCCAATATTCCTTTTTTCCTTTGTTTATAAATTAACCTAAGAGCTTTTTCTCTGTGTTGTTAATATTTAGCACAAGCCTGGCAGAGACCTGTTCACTCCTCAGTGATGAGAAGAAATGCAAACGGTGAGACCAAGGCCTCGCTGCTGAGGCAGGGGCCCCTCTGCCCCGGCGAACCCCCTATTGTTTCATCAAAATCAATGTGTTTGAAAACTTGGGCTGTTTCTACATGTCAGAAGAAAAAGAATCCACCAATCTCACCGGGATCTCAAAGAATTATCTCCCAACCCCCACCCAACCCCCCAAACACCAGAAACCGCTGCCTTAAGGAGACGAAAGGTGATCAATGGCCCAGCGCTCAGTGACAAAGACCGCCGTCAGATCCACGGCGCCCGGCACACCCCTTGACGTGCGACAGGCTTCGGGACCTATCTGCGGGACCTTCTGGGCCACTGCCTCCGGCCATGGTCATTCTCAGCCAAAAGGCTATGGAACCGAACACTTTTCCTTCTTCTGCTGAGGTACGTGTTCATTCCCAGGGGGACACACACTGGTTCCTACAGGCGTCATTTTTATTACAAAAGGACACTTTCATGCCCCGTAAATCGCCCTCCACGAGCATTACAGAAAGCACCCCGAGGCTGGCGGCGGGAATCGTGAGTCATAAGCTTTCCTCCAGAGGCCCCCGCTTCACCGTGTTGTCATCTTACGAAACTGCTTTGACCAACAGTGGGGCTCGAGAGCGTCTCCCTTACCCTGCATGAAAGGCTGCTCCCGCTTCTTGGGGGCACTTGGACCTGGCACATACCTCGGCCTGGTCACTGTTTCCAGCCACCCCTCCCCCTGTGGGGACAGCTGAGCAGGCTGTCACTGACTGGGGACGGGATTTCAAATCATCGTGACAGCAGTGCTCCCTCTGGGCTGGCTGGTTGGTGGGGGGGCCCCCCGTACGCCCCTGCAGGGTGTTACTGTGCACTGGGGACGTCTGATCAGGTCCTGGCAGCTGACTTAGTTGAACCTTCGTACGAGTCCCAGCAACAGAATGGAGTGTTTTAGCAAAAGACGGAACTGGGCTCCAGCCCCGGAGGTGGCTCAGACGCGGGGGCGGGCCCCCGTCCCTCCCCTCTGGTGTTCCTCGCCCACCTGGCTGTTGCGCATGTATCCGTCGGTTTCCCGTCGAGACGCACAAACTATTCTTCTCATGTTTGGTTGGATTTGAAGCAAGAGACTTTAAACAACAACAGGTGACCGGGAATTGGAGGAGAAAGTGGGAAGGACCCGCTGAGTGACCGCAGGAAAGAACTGTGACCGAGGTGGCCAGGGAGGGGCTGAGCGCTGAGGGGGGATCCTGGAGTTGGGTGAGAGAGGTCTCTGTGTTCCCAACACAGGGTGTGTGTGTGCACGTGTGCATCTCTGTGTGGTGTGTGCACGTGGGCCCACATGTACGTGGGCACACGTGTGTGCACATGTGTGTGCACATGTGGCTTTACATGTAACACACGTAGGAGCCCGTAGTTGTTTCCGCTGTTTTTTTCTTAGCTCCTTGGAATTTTAGTTTCCTCACTTGACAAGGCAGGTACAGGGTAAGAACATGTGGAACAAAACAGTGTTCAGTTATGACTCATCTTAATTACATCCTTATTTTTCTCCCTTTATTCTAGGGTGAGAAGTAAAGGCCTTTGTGTGCTTTCTTTTACACTCATCTCTATGAAGTCTGGGCATTTTATACTCATTTTGCTTGGGATTTAAAAACAACAAAGCCTCTTGATGGGGGCTGTTTACTGATACAAAGGGCAGGGAGAAAGAGCACGTAACTTGATTACTTTTGAAGCTTTGAAATCTTACGACAGAGTGAGATTACGTGATTAAGTTCGCGTGAGCGGCCCCAGTCCTGGACATTTCCCACCTGAAGTCTTACTTGTTTCACCAAAGTGACGACATTAATTCTGAACGCAGTGATATGCAAAACCAAACATTACAGGGCATATTTGATTCTCTAAGAACAAATGCATAGTTTTGTTTAAAAATCCATTAATAATTAAAATGGACCCATTTGGTAAGTGTGACAAAGTAGCAGAAGTTTTCGTTCCCTGACATGTGAAACGGAAATAAACACCCTATTTGTGTGTGAAGGTTGCAGATAATGCACGGAAATCTGTTAGCGCTGCTCAGTGAGCGACACACTACGAGGTTTACAAAGCGGGAAATTTCGCCGGCTGTCTAACAAAAGCACAAGCAGAGCGACGGAGCGGCTGGAGGAACGCGGGGGAGGCAGAAGGAAGGCGAGGCGACAACGGAGAAGGGGCAGAGCGTCGTGTTCTGGTGCTGAGGGAGCAGATCGAACCCCCAGAGGCGACTTCGTTTTCCGTCTCCTTGAAGCAGGCGTGGAGTTCAGCGGGCTCTCCCGCCCTTCCCGTGCGGCCCGGGAATGCTGACGGTCACGTCGCGCAAACGCAGAGCCCCCGCGGCCTCTCGGGAAGTGCGAGGGCTCCCCGGGTGACCGCGCCGGAGGGCGCCTCCTCCTGAGTTAGTGACGCCTCTGCGCCTGGATCCTGCGCTTGTCGTTAGTTGCTAAAATTATACCACCTTTACTAGTTACTATGATGAAACTAAACAATAATACCGTAAGTCTTTGGTGTGGGATACTTTGGGCTCCAGAAGTTGCAAGCCACGCGCCCTGTGACAATCGGGTGGAGGTGTAGTTCCTCTTTGCGCCTGTCCTGTGAGCCGACATCCCAAATCGTCCTTGCAGCACAGAGACGACATGGACTGAGCACCCCGGGGCTTGGCGGCACCTGCCCCTGGAGAAAACGGCCCTTCTGGTAAGTTAACTCCGTGCCGTTGACCCGCCACCTCACCCGCAACGTGTCACCAGCAACGCAAACCTTCCGCGGTAGCAACGTGGAGCAAGTGAGAGGCGGACGCGCGCGCAGGTAAAACCCCCACCCTGCGCACAGTGAACTAAAGCAGACCCTGTGGGACATACAGACGCAGGGGTCGGGCGGGAGCATCACCTGTCCTGGGACGGGGCTCACATGTCCGGCAGGTACAGAGGTGGATGCGCTTCTAGACAGACAGGGACACACACAGGGTTACAGAGATTAGATACGGGTGTAGGCGCAGAAACGTGTCCATGAGCCCTGGCCTTTTTATGATCCTGCCCTCATCAGATACGGAGGCAGACGCGGACGTAGGCAGGGATGTGACTCAGTTACAGAAACAGATACGGACAGAAACAGAGACACACGTGTAGACGTCTTTGCAGACATAAACCCGGGTTGGAAACAGGAAGACGTTCCACTAGGTTAAGAGACCAGGAACAAATCTACGGGGTTTCTGAGACAGACTTTGAAATGAACCTGAAAGGATAAATGGCATTTGGAGGGACACGGAGGAGGAAGAGGAGAGGGCAGGTGGAATGTCTCCAACAAAGGAAATACGGTGAGGCTTGGTCTCTGAGGGGCCGGGTGTGGCTTGTTTGAACTATGGATCCAGGTGGTGCAGCCAGAGGTGACCAACACGAACCGAGGTTCTGCTACGAAGGGAATTAATTACCAGCTGGGGTATTTGGGCTTTATTTGCTAAGACACATGTACTTACTGTAGAATTTTCACTGGCGGCGGAGGCCACCACTTCTGGAACTAGACTGACAAGGACGGTTCGTGCGGGGTGGACTCGGTAAGAAGGGAGATGGAGGGCGGTGGAGTCCCACGACCCCAAATGCACCCCGCCGTTCCGGGGGGCTCCAAGGCCCTTCTCCACAGCACAAAGGGCAGGTGGTTTCCTTCCAGGTGTTCCTTTGCTCTCAGAGTTAGTACAGACCCCAAGGGAAGTGGCCGATGCGTTTGAATCTAAAGGAAAAACAAGAGATGAAGAAGCAGCACTGGAAGAAATCAGAGTCCTGTGAACTGAAGAAAAACGGTGCCACGCCATTCTGGCCGACAAGTCCCTGTGCTACACAGCCTGTGACTGTTACGGTGTGTGGGACATTTCGTAGCCTCTGGGCTTATTTTTATATTTAAAATATTAAGCCATGTGAACTAGTCTAATGGTCCAAGGGGTGACCTTTCTCACCATGAGGGGTTTCTCCGCCCCTTTCTCGCTCTTCCAGCTTATCTCCCGTCTGAGAGTAACAGTCACATACGATGTTGCCTCTGGGGGGATCATCCAGCTGCATCTCAGAGGCGAGCCCATAGTCACCTTGGTTGACCAGCAGAATAAAGCCGAGACGAGCGTCTGTGGAGCCGTGCGGGCGCAGGTGTGGCCCAGCGAGGAACATGAGGGTGGCCTGCTGCCTGCCGCGGGGACTCACGTTCCATTTTCCTCTCAAGCTGAGCCACGGTTCCTCCTCTACCACAGTTTTCAGTTGCACATTAATGTCGATTGGTCACTTTCTTGTATCTAAATACAAAAGCATTGGATGGCCAGAAACCTAGCGAGATGGGGAGCAGTCTGACGTCCCACACGGGTGCCCCACGCGTGCTGTGCGCAGTCGCCAGGAAGGGGGCTCTTCGCTTTCAGCTCCCATTGCCTTCTCCGAGTTTTGGAACAAAAACTGGACTGTCCCCATCAATAGGATGAAGCATTTACCTGGAAGAATGACATGTCAGCCGCAAAAGTACCTTCATTTAACATTTTTTAAAAAGTCCCTTGCATTTTCGGGTGTGTTTCCCCCCCCAGATGCAGACACTTATGTGACACAGGTCTCAGAAGGCGGGACGGGATCCCCCGCCCCATGCACTCTGACTGCGGGGGGTGTTTCTCCGACCGTCGTCAGAAACGATCCTGGAGCGCACCTGTCTACCAGATGTCGTGAACCCACAGTTGCCCCCGCAGTGGTTCACACGTTGCTACCCCGCTGTACGTTAGTAAGTCATTGGGCTGTGACATTTTAAAGGCGGATAATAATAGACAGCCTTTCAGCAGCTGTTAGGGCAGCAGGAACAATGCGGCCCGGCTCCGTCTGTGCTCCTGGGTTCGCATGTTCTGGAACCCGCCAGCCAGACTCGTCGCTGTCGGCAGGGCTCTGCGCCTCGGACTCACCGGTGCGCCCCTCGCCCGGGGGCAGGGGCCTTCCCTGAAAGGCCGCGTGGACCAGCGTGGCGTGGCACCCAATTGCACAGCGACACGGAGTGCTCACTCCCACATGCTTCTTCCCGGAGGAAGATGGCAGGCCTCGTCCACGCAGACCCCCGTGCGGTGTCGCGGGTGGACGCAGGCTGAGGCCAGGGCCACCCTTGCCCGAGCCTCTGCTCCCTACCGAGTTCCTGCCCTGTTCGCGTGCTCTTCCGCTTTCCCAACAGGTTATTGGCCTGTTTTACATGTCGTCAAGCTTCATGGGCATTGGCTGTATTGACCCCCCAGGCGGACAAGAAAGGCACGGGCTTCCAGAGAAAGAGAAAGCTTGGCGCGACCGGGTGGCATCACCAAAACGAAAGAGAGGTGGTTTTGGTTGCTGCAGGGCATCCAGTAAAATGGTAGTTTAACCTTCTAATAAAATCTCACACGTCGAATTTAAGTAAGGGAGACATTGCCTGTGTAATAGTGTGCAGTCCGTGTGGGGCATTGCAGAGACCTGTAGCCTTGCTGCAGCATTAGAATTTAACAAAAAGAGGGAGGGAGGGAGGAAGAACTCCAAAAGGAACACCCTGCCCAGAGTCACACCCACAGAGGCTCCGAGAGATGTCATTTGTGCCTGTTACTCAGACTCGTTTCAGCGCAGTAACAATTTTTTGGCAAGCGTGTGGGTATATGGGGTAGAAACTTCATGCTGAATATTGAGAAAAGTCTTGAGCTGTGAACTTGGCATCCGGCTTGGGGAACAATCAAGGGGAAGCCGAGGTCGCCCACGGCTTGGCTTGTGGTGTGCAGCCCCCCCGGGGCGGGGGTCGCTGTGGAAGCTCCCGCTCTGCCGCGCCTGAGGCTGGCGGCGGCGGCCTGAGAACCACGTGGCCCCGTGGCTCCTCCCGCTGCCCTCACCCTGCTCCCGCGGCCGTCCTGCCTTCCCTCCCATTACTTGCCCCTCGCCTCCCACGCAGGGGACAAGTCCGCGCGCGTTCAGCCCCCGCCCACCTCCAGCCTCCTCCCCGCCTGGCCTGTCACGCGCAGTCGGAACCCCCGTCAGCTGTGCCTGGTGCGCCCCTTGTCTGTTCCCCAGGCCCTGTCACTAAATCACACCAGGGTCGGCCTGTCATAAGCAAATGACGAAATAATTTATGACTTTTCCAAAGCAATCCACTTCCAGGGCTGGTCTGACCGTGTTTACGGCGCTTTCGTGCAAGCTGGTGAAAAGCCTTTCATCTTGCTGAGGTGAGCAGGTCCGGGCGGCGTGGGGGCGGGCGGGCAGGGGGAGCGCTGGCGAGCCCATCCTCGGGGGTGGGTGGGGGGCGGCCTGGGGCGGCCCTTACCCGGGCGGTGGAGCGGGGAACGGCCGTGTTTGCGGAGCTGGGAGCTAAAGTGAAATTGTGTGCTCTGCCCACCATCTCAAACTGAAGTAGGGACTGCGGCGTGAATCTTCGGAGAAGAGGGTTTCCGTTCAAGGCCACGGGAATCTCCCGGAAGAGCCGCGCGTCCAGACAATGAACTGCCTAGAACCCACGTCCGTGGAGCAGGCAGAGGGCCCTTCTGGAAGCAGGTGGCGCCCACTCAGCGGTGGCCGCCGCCCCATCGGGGTGCAGGAGGAGAGAGTCACAGCGGGGAGAGGCCAAGACAAGCGCAGCCCCTGAAGGACGCCCATGGAACTGAGGCAAGGGGAGTGCTTCCTGGGTGGCCAGCCTCACAGCCGATGACGCTTAGGGATTTGTTTGAACAAATCATCAAATAAAAAAAAAATCTTATATAGGGACAGTCATGAGATGTTTGACTAATTATGGGGAGTGTTACCAAGTGGCGCAAAACAAGCTTTAGTTAAAAAAAGAAAAATGACCCGCGATTGAAATGCCGGCGAGCCCCTTTTCCTTCCCACCCGTCGAAGCCGACGTTCACACGCAGTCAACCGGGACGGCGGTGCGGAAGCGCCCGCCCGCTGCAGCGGGTCCCCGGCTCTCTGCCTTTGGAGGCTGAGGGACTGATCGCTGAGCGTTTCCAAACGCGGGCCCCTGCGCTCAAACCGTGCCCGCGGGTAGTTCGCGTGGATCGAGGTGAAGCGGGAACGTGGTGCCTGAGAACTAACATCAGCGATGCGCAGCCAGTGCGCACAGAGGAACTCGCACTGCCGGACTTCAAGGCTTCCCGAGGCCAGCGCAGGAGACGGTCTCCCGCAAGGGCGCCCTCTGCAGGCCTGTCCTCAGGCATGAGGCCTGCCTGCGGCTCGGGCTCGGCGAGCTAACGGCAGTGCTGGTGTTCCAGGGGTTGCTACACACGCGTGTGCACACGGGTGGGTGTGTGCGTGTCTGTCTGCGGGCGCAGTGTGTCTCCAGTGCAGTAATGTGTCTCCACCCGCGTCCTGAGCAGGGGTGCGGGGAGTGGCGTCCCCCCATTGGAAGGCATCGCGCTAATGCTGCGTTTTCGGAGGCCCTCCTTCAGGATGCACACCTGTGAGGACAGGGCCGTGCTAGGGCCGTGCTCGGTCCGCGGCCGCCCCCTCGCAGACTGGGTTTCCGTTGAACTCCCAAGGCTCCGCCTTCACCAGCCACGAGAAACGTGGGGATGCCTTCTGCGCATTCGGAAAGGCCAGGCGAGGGCTCGTCCTGTACTTTAGTTTTCAAACTCTCCAAACATGAGAAGCCAGTCCCTTAGGTATTCTTTTCGTGAAGATCGTTCCAAGTGTATCAATCACTTTTCACAGCTCATTTTTTGTTATCGGTGGAAAAAGAGTTCTTGCAGTGTCATGAGGAGAAGGGTTCCCTGGGGCCTGGAGGGGTGATGGGTCCTGCGGTGAACTTTATTGATGATGGACAATGAAGGGGGTCCCCTTCTGACTTCCCGGGGTCCCCTCTCCGCCTGTCCTGCTGTGGAAAAGTCCAAGCCTGTCCTCCTTGCCCAGAGCGCCCACGCCATGTTCCAGTCCAGTCCAGTCCGATCTGGCCTCTGGCTAATTCAGCCCGTATCTCCAACTGTCGCCCGCTGCTGGGCTGCAGTGTGGGGGGTCCTCGTGGGCCCTGCGGCTGCTAGGGGCACGTGGCCATGGAGAGAGGATGCGCAAGCACATGGGGCGAGTGCAGGTCACGAGTGAGAGAGAGAGGGGGCGCTTCTTTGTTCCCCTGGGACAACAGTAGCTTGGATGTGGGATAGACCGAGTGCTTTTTCAGAGGAACCGATGAACTTCCCAAGTGTTCGGGGGCTTTGAATGGGTTTATACCCCCCAGTTAGACGGGCAGGCCTCTGTGGTCCAGCATCCCCGCCCTGGGTCCTCACCCCGACAGCCCAGCCCTGGACGGGGAGGGAGGAGAGCTGATCCCCTAGGGGGAGCAAGGCTGCAGCGTCCTGGGGAAGCAAACAGGCTCTTGCCACCCCCGATTTTTAAGCTCCATGTCTACGTCCCTCCGCTCCCCTCTTTAAGCTAAATACCGACAGCACCACTTTGACCTTTCCTCTCTTCTGTGACTTCCCAAGGCCCCCTCCCCGGCCACTCCTGTAATCCCAGCTTCTGTAGTCCGCAGGGCATGGCTGTAGCGGAACACGGCTCGTTTCACATCGGACGCAGCTCTGCTCCCGTCACACTGACCCCAACTTCCCAGCACACAGGCTGGTCACGTGAGAGCCACGAGCAGCCGTGGCGACTGGGCCGGCTGCCAATTCTGAATGCGCCGTAAACGCATCTTTGTGGAACATTCTTATTCAACACCTAAGGAGCACAGATAGAGGAACTGGCTTGTCTGAAGCATCCACCTGACTGTGTGACTCCCCGTCTCAGAACCTCGGGTGACACTGTGAGGTCCAGATGTCTGAACTGGAGCTCACAGCCCGACGTGGGAGGGAACTCGTTTAGGTTTTGCACTTTTTTCCCTTCCACTTCTCTTCATTTTTATTTTGTCAAAACTCACACTTCATTGTAACTGTTTCCCTTTGCGTTTTTACTTGGTTGGTTGGTTTGTTTCTGTCTCCCCAGAAAGCCCCTCTTCTCAAAGCTCGTGTCTGGATTCTTCTTATCACTCAAGGACATTTCCCATGACCACACCCGTCAGAACCTTCTGTCCTCCTCAGCACCGGGGCTTCCCTCCTCTCCAGTCAGACCTGGCCTCTCCCTCCTCCTCTTCAATCCGGGAATGAGGCCGCGTCCGTCCTGGACGTCCGCACTTAACAGGCTATGCTCACTCACTGTTCACTCCCCTGCTGGGCAGTGCAGTGACATGGACGGTGGCAGCCATCGGGGTCCCATTTGACTCGCAGCCCGCATCCTGAGCAACATGATGGCTTCTCTCAATGCAAACCTTCCGTGCATTTCGCCCCTCAGTGCGAATGGGATGAGAACCTCCATGCCGGGTCCTGCTGTTTGGTTGCTCCAAACCCTTCAGGGCAAGAGACCAGAAAAACAGAAATGGCACTTTTCAGACCAATGGAAGCAGGGACCGCAGATGCACTGTCAGTGGGCCAATCAGAGGCACACAGAATTTGCCCATGACCCTGCAGGGGAGAGGCGCGTGTGACCCACCCGTCCTGGCGATGTGCTTTGGGTGCTGCTGGCTGCGCGGTGACTTCACGAGTGGCAGGGCCAGCGGCAGCCCTGCACTTCAGTCTGGGGTGGTTTTCATCAGTTCTGACCAGCGTAACATAGAATAAACGCCTTTGATTGGTGCTACTGATACCGAAGCCACATAGCCATCTGCCAGCACCCTCTTGGCAACTAAATCAAACAACGCACACAACCCCCGACAATCGTCATCGATGCACCGTGAGCGCATTCTCTTTTCTTCGATTTAAAATAACCTGACCGTGTGAATCCCACGTTTCTTGGATGTGGGGTGGTTCTGACACGAGCTCATTGGGAACGAGACCCATGGCTGGGCCCTGGCCAGGTCACTCGGTTGGTTAAAACATCGCCCGATACACCGAGGCTGCGGGTTCCATCCCCGGTCAGGGAACATTCAGGAATCAAGCAACACACGCATAAACAACTGGAACAACAGATGTCTTACCCCCTCCCTCCCTCCCCTCTCTGCCCCCACCCTCTCCAAGCCAACCAGCAAAGAGACCCGTGGCTGAGCCGTCTGTCTCTTCGTCGCTCTGTCAGCACAGCGTGTTTCTGCGTGACCGGCACCCACTAACACGTCTTGACTTGAGATACAGGGTAATAAGGAATATTTTCCATGTAACTGATACATTTTTATATTAATTAAACCCTGGACCGTTATAGGTTTTGAAATTTTTAAAGAAGAATCAGAAAACCTTGTTGTAATCATTCATTTTTCCACTCTCATCGACCAAGTACAGCGCCGAGCACCGAGGGCGTCACAGCACGGCCTCTGCGTGATTTTGCGGGGAGGTGCGCCCCGCAGTGCTGTCTTAGAGGCCTTTCCTACAGAGAAAGTTTGTCTTCCGTTTACATGTGCTGCGAGCCAAGGAGCGGACAGGAAACTTTCAGCAGCCAAGCCGGTGACGGGGCAAGTGTTTCTAAGGCAATCCCCCAGCGCTGGGCCAGGCCTCAGCTGCTGACAGCCCCCACCTCCTCAAGGGCATAGTTTCCTTGCCGGCGTATAATTTTTGGAAATTCTGGGGGGAAATAAGCCCCATTCCCATTGGCTTCTCGTGCTTTAGAAGGGGTTATTTACCGCTTCTGTGGGAATGTGCTTGTCTCTCCTCCTGCTGAACCTGAGCCCTTTGCTTCCAGAATGATAATGACCTATTTCTTTCCTCACACCACTGCGCCTGGGGTGACCCCGTCTGACCCAACTGAAATTGACTTTGCTGTTGAACTCCTGGCTAGTGCAAATTAATCTTAGATCCATAAAAGATCAGGGAAGCAAGACAAGGAGTACAAAGACCTCAAGTACTGGGGGAAAAATTAGTTCTGGAGAAGGCATTTTAAGTTTGGCAAGATAAATGGTCACAATGACTTGCTTTGATAGGACATCTGCAGGAAGGAGGGGGGGAGACGGGCCTCTCAGAGCGAGGCTGTAATTTAATAGCCTAATTTCCTGCCCAGTCCTGCACAAATATCTGCCCGCGCCTGACAGCTGATGAAAATCACCACGGGTCTGATCTGGTCCCCAGAGGGGACAAGCTGAGACCCATCTCTGCCCCAGCTCCTGAGGCGACAGCACTCGCCCAGCCAGGCAGGGCTTCTGCTCCTTCTCACGGTAAAATAGAAACTCAGCCACTTTGCTGAGTTGACCCCGGAGCCCCAGGTGGGACTGGCTGTGCCCGTCTCTGGATAACACCTGCGCTCGCCCCCTTTTGGAGGAAAGCCATCTTGTTCTGGGATCGTTTCCCACTTTCTCTCTCCCTTCATAGGGAAATATGACCGCCCTTCCTAATGGCGGGAGCTGGACTCTCTCTCTCTCTTTACAGGTGACCCTTGTCCGAACCTAAGCCCCAGACACTGGGCTGCCGCCAGCACGGACTCTCTGGTCCTCCCAAAGACCCCAGTCCCTCGGTTTTCTGGCCCCGCACGGACCTAATGTCCGGTGCCCTACGTGCGTGGTCTCCCCGGCAGCGCACTGTCTGGGGGGCTTTGGGGGCCTGGTGCTCGCGGCCCTGCTGTCCACGTGGAGGACGAGCTCCCTTGATTCCCGCGTGCCGCGCGAACACACGGGCAGGCGGACAGACGTGTGCTCGCAGGACTCGCAGGCGTCCTGGCTCGGACACGCCGAAGTCACGTCCCCGCAAAGCAGAGTCGGGGCTCCTCTCCCAGTCGCCCCAAGTTTCACCTTCACACAGGAGCCACTGTCCTTGTATTTTACTTTGACTCCGACAACTTCTACAAAAATCAATTTTCAAGAGCTTTTTAGGTACACAAATTCTGTGTTAGAATTAAAATGTGATAATGCTGGGGTTTTTAAAAAGTATTTTTAAACTTACTTGTTTCATAATCATGTTTAGCTGCAAAAGAATAGTGTTTTAACACTTCTTTTAAAAACTAATGAATTTATTTGAATTAAAAATAAAATATTACTTGTAAAAATGTTTAATGTAATGTCAACTAAAGACAAGAATTTTTCACCCCGGCTGGTGTGACTCAGTGGATTGAGCGCCGTCCTGTGAACCAAAGGGTCGCCGGTTCAATTCCCAGTCAGGGCACAGGCCGGGGTTGTGGGCCAGGTCCCCAGTAAGGGGCGCACGAGAGGCAACCACACTTTGATGTTTCTCTCCTTCTATTTCTCCCTCCCTTTCCCTCTGTCTAAAAATAAACAAACTCTTTAAAAAAGAAGAGTTTTCATTGAGTATGTGTGTGCATAAAATTTAACATAGTTGGCTTTTATCATAGTGTATCTGTTCTTTTCTCAAAATTAAATGTTAGAGTTTCTATTATTCTATATGAATTTTACAATTATAATTTTAATGTATTATAATATTTTATTATTATGTGTAGTATTGGAAGAACATATCTATTACATGTATTTCTCTTAAGTGATTAGCTTTAATAAATTACCAGTTTAATTAATAGATTGTAAAAATGTAAAAATATATAAGAGTCTTGCTCTTTGTTGGCATGTTCTTTTCCCAGGAGTCACACCAGTTTGCACGGCCACCAACGAAGGCTGCCACTTCCGCACATATGCGCACGCGTGTGCGTGCACACAACCAAACTATGTCCGTGTATGTCGACCCTAAAACATAAGGGTCTGCGGTGCCTCCCAGGTGCCTCATACATACAGGTTCCACAGAGTGTTTTGGGGGATTATTGTCCTATTCAGTCTAACGCCCGTGAAAAAATAATGCAAAAAGAAAAGCTCGCTGGGATTGGAGAAAATCTGAAATAACGCCCACAATCTGTGGCCAGGCAGCTCTGTGATGTTCTTATTCAAAGAAATGATGTTGTCTATAAAACCAAACGTGACCTCTTACTCTAAACCACTTGGGTGGGTCCCTTTATGTTTTTACATGGGTTGCATGTTAGTTTTTCCTAAGAGTATTTTAAAAGAACGAAGTGAAAATACGTAAATTTAAGAGACACATTATGACTGCTAGGAAGTGGAGTGTGGAAACAGAACCAATTGAAGAAAAAAAAGCATTCTCTAGGCTCCTGGAATTCTGCATAAAAAGCCCTGGATCACAGAAAGTTCTTTCTGCCTAAGAGGGCTCTCTGGATTAAATGCCGAGCTAACCTGCTTGATTGGAGATGATTCTGATCCCCTGAAGCTGAAGTCTTTTAAAAACAGCTAAAGACGTAAGGACGATTATTTAATCCGGAAGAACAATAACTGCAAATCAGACAAGCACACTCCCCCAGCAGATGAAATTAAGGTGTGCGACATCGGCCTGAAAACATTAAATCCGGGTTAAACTGCGACGTTCAGCCTCCAGGTTCTCCACTAGTTTTCAAAGAAGAATCGGAAACTCTGGCCGGCATTTTCTTGCAACAAGGGTGTGTAAACGAAGCGTCCGGCCTGAGGTTTTCCTCGAGGAGGTTCTGGGGCAAAACACTGAGCAAGTTACTGGGACTGGTCGGGGGGTCCGGGCATGTGAACCGAGTGGGAGTGGGGACGCTACAGCCGTTGGCGGATAGTCCCCCCCAGCCTTTCTTTCTGCGCGGGCAAACACAGCCACGCCATGGAGACCTTGACAAACTGCTCCTTCAATACGACCTCCCACCTGCAGCGCGAAAGATGAATTACGCATTAGTGGAAAGCAGTTCTCATAAATCCAAAACATCTAAAGATAAGCCCCGAGCGTGTGACTGGTTATCCTCTGGGTACTAATTGGTACAGAACGTTGGAATCAGTAACGGGGAGCGTTTGCTGATTTAACCGGGCCAGGCAGGTTGAGCTCCCTTCGTCATGCACTAATCCTTCAGAGATAATCAATACTGTAATTACAAGATATAAAGAAAAGCAAGGAAGAGGAAGTCATCATAATTTATTGTAAATGATGCCTTCCTGGTGTCTCTGGTACATTTCCCAAAATAATTGCAGCTCATTTGTCTACACTGCACTTCACTCTGCACGTTTAGCATATAAATCAGGCAGTTATCTAATTGGGTTTTGATTCTTTCAAAAATTGCTAAATGTCTCATTCCTCCCTGGCAGTGTCCTTGGGAGTTAGCATACCTGAGACAAATAGCCAGGAGCGTAATTAGAGGGCAGAGCGCATGCTGAGTTTAACCTTGGGAATATGAGGTCGGTGTGTTAGTCAAGTCCTGTTTAACCTGGAGATTAAGACCAAATAAATAAAATGCCCGCTAACGAGGAAAAAGAAGAAAGAAGGAGTCATGGTCAGCCTGTGGAAGATCCACAAAATTAAATTCAGCCATCTGTAAATTCGCCTTAACAGTAAAGGGTTTCAGTTGGCGTTGATGGGCGGTACATTTCAGGAAGGCGCACCGCCCTGCCACTGACCTTCCGGCCTACCTCGAAGAAGCCCTTTCTGCAGCTGTGCAGGGAACAGGCAAGTTACTTCACACCCACATGCAAAGCAGCGTCGGGACCTCCCCGCCCGAAGGCCCCGTGGTGCTTCTGTGCACGGTCTGTGCGGGGCGCGCAGAACACGGCCGTTTCAGAGCACGGGCTCACGCAGCTGGCGTCACAGCGCTCCTCCGGGAACGGGGACACGGCGACTTTCATGGACCTGTTTCCAGGCCCTGATTCCATGATTTAGGAAGACGAACAAACGCAAGGTAAGAGAATCAAAGGACTGAATCCAAAAGGAACAACTTAGCGTCACACGGAGGACAAAGAGGGCTGGAAATGGGGGGCGGGGCAGCCGCCGGTCCTGGGCTCATAGCACAGCTTCCTCCCGACTCCGCCGCATCACCCGGCGGCTGTCCGCACGCAGGACTTTATCTGTTTCCACCCAACCCTCCCTGTGACAGCGAAGGCCTGTCTCAGTGTCCTCCTCCCCAGCGTACAGCCAACGACAGGCCCTCCGCATAGGGGGACGGTGAGAACGCAATGGGATGCCTCGTACAAAGTGCCGACCGCGGTGGCCGGCACCGAGTAGTAACTCCATAAATGTGAACTGTTATTATTGTCACTGTTATCATCATCACCACTGGCTGCCATCGACATATCAGCAGTTCTCATTAAAATCGTCACGCTATATGGGTGCTGTAGAAAGTCCCAAACCTAAACCAGGAGTTCAAACGTCCTCTGAGCTCCAGAACGAGGACCCATGGACACTGAGTCCTGGAAGCCTTCCCATGCCATGAACCTCTCCTGGCTGACTCCTGGAGCTGTGTTTTTTTTTTTTTAATTTAAAGGATTGGAGATGCTACGGATTACCTGCTTGCATCCACGCCCCCCTCCCCCGAATCCATATGCCAAAGCTCTAATCCTCCAGGCGATGGGGTTAGGAGGCAGGGCTCTCCCTAACGTGGATGGGTGGTGGCGAGGTCCTCAGGAAGAGGCCCTCCAGATGGGGCCAGCGCCCTTATTGGGAGACACGGGGGCGAGGAAAGAGAGAACACGAGCCCGGTGGGAACAGGCAGCGGAGGCCTCCTCTTCCTCACACCAGGGCGACAGGCCCGGGTAAACTGAGCGTCCTGCCGCGTGCCTGGACCTGTGGCCAGCCTCTGTCTCTCTCGCTCTCTCGTCCTCCGCGGACATAGGAAAACGGACAAATTCTGCTCTGCTTCCCGGGAAGCCCAGCCCTCCCGGGGGGGTGGGGGTAGCCCCACACGGGCCTCGCGACCTCCCAGTGGGAGGAAGGGGGGCCCCATAAGAGGGCACAAGCGAGTACTGGCCGTGCGAGCTCTGCCTCCCGCTCCCCCCTAAGCTGCCATGGCCACAGGACTGCACTGCTCAGCACTGTGGGCACCGCGTCCCCTTAGATCTGTGACCTCCAGGTTCATTCCTATCCCTATGGGAGCTTTTATGCCAAATAAAGTTGTACTTGGAATCACAAAATGTAAGAGAGATAGAGTAACCCCCCCACCATCTGCAGTCAAAACGTTCCAAGACCCCCAGTGGCTACTGGACCCTGGGGACAGTGCCGAGCCCACGGACACCCTGTTTCTGTGCATACACACCCACGGCACAGCCTGATTATACATTAGGCTCGGTAGGAGATTAACGACAAGGCAGAGCAGCTGCGTGCGCGCCGGGGGAGGTGGCGCGAGCGCGGCCCCGCGCGTGCCCTCTCCCTACCGCCCGGCTGAGCTGCACGCACCGCTGGGGGGCGGGTGAGATGGCCCTCGCGGTGAGGGGACCGAGGTGAGTGACAGTGCGAGATTCCATCACGCTTCTCCTAACAGCGCGCCATTTCAAACACACGCATTATTTATTTCTGGGACCTCCCATTTAATATTTTTGGACCGCGGGTGACCATGGGTAAGGGAATCACAGACGGAAAAACCGCGGGTGAGGGAGCCGCTGCCATGCTCTGCTGGGCCCGGGGGCGACATTTCTACCAACCACCTCCTGTCACTCAAACACCGGGCGGTGTCTGTTCCTAAGAAGGTGACACAGGCCTGTACCGGCCAGCACGGCTCTGCTCTGTGCCCGGTGCCCTTCCCACAAGCACCCCGTCACTCTGATGACATCCCAGTGCAGAGCCACGGCCACCGAGTGCCGAGTAAGTTGGCCTCCAGAGGGCGGTTTGCGGCCCCATCGCTGGTCAGCGACACCATCAGTGTGGGCTCCCAGGCAGCTGGGGCGCCCCTTGCAACAGTCAGGGTTCCCGTACGTACCCCTCTTTCTCCTCTGAGAGCCGAGGTCTCAGATGACACTAGTCAGACTGGTCAGCGGCGTGTCGGCTTCCACCATAGTGTAATAAAAATGAGCCGTCGGGCTGGATGGTTGGCCGAGCAGGGAGGCCTCGGCAGCGTGGAACTCGGGGGGTGTCACCTTCAAAGACAGCGCCCGTAGCCAGGCAGGGACACGCCTCGTGGCAGCCGGATCGGGCCCTCGATGCCCCAGACCGAAGGCAGATCAGCTTTTCCTGTCAAATTGTTCACTGCGTTTCCCACGGGGAGTCCACGGTGACCCGCTTTGGCCAGAGAGCCCGTCTGGAGCAGCTCGGCCAGGAAAGGAGTTTCCCAACGTAACCTCCATCACCCCCTCCACTGCGATCTGTTAAATGCTCCCAGACCCCGGGCTGCGTCCTCTCTCCCCTAATCTCACTCCTGCCCACCTCCGTGGATGGACAGGCACCCCCGGCAGCCTGGGGCTCAGTGACAGGCCCCAGGGTCGTTCTCCAGTCACAGGAGAGCTCCTGGAATCCTACAGGGAGGACTGACACCAACACTGAGGCCACACTGTCCGTACACAAGTGTTAATCCGGTTCAATGATGCTCTTGACTATTACTGGTTTTTCTTTGTGGTTTCACATTTAATTCTCGATTAGCATCTTTACACACATGGGGACAAGGGGGAAAGGCTGCCTTATGGGGCCAAAGAGGGCGCTGAGTGGGTACGCACTTCTTTTCCATTATCTTCCCATTTTTTACTGCAGTAAAACACACATCACGAAGAGCACCGCCTCGGCCATTTTCAGGCAGACAGTCCAGCGACACTGAGAGTGAGGACATTCACAGTGTGCAGCCACCGCCACCATCCACGTTTAGGTCTCTGTCATCTCGAGGACCTGACACTGTCCCGACTGACACTAACTCCCTCTCCTGGCCTGCCCAGCGCCGGGCACCCGCCCCCCCCTTGTGATGGCTCTAACCGCGCCAGGCCCCTCATACTCGTGGAATCATTATTAGTCCCCTTGGCTTATTTCACGTAGCACGACGTGTGGGGGTTCCCCAAAAATTTAAACAGAGGGTTACCGACAGACCCAGCAGTTCCGCTTCTGGGTAAATACCCAGCAGAACCGAAGGCGGAGGCCCAGACGAACATCTGCACAAATGTTCGTACTTGTACGTCCTGGCGGCGCTGCTCACAGTCACTCAAAGCGTCAGCAGCCCACGCGTCCGCCCACGGACGAACGGAGAAGCAGCATGTGGTGCCCGCACACGCGCGGGGGAGCGTTTTTCAGGCACGGAAAGGAAGACTCTCCGACCCAGGCTACAGCACGGATGACCCTAGGGGAGCCCGCTGCGACCCTGTGCCGTGACGCTCACGTGCGCAGGAAGCCCCCGCGTGGGGAGCGGTGTGTGGCGGCCCCTTCCCCCGTCCCGCCCCTGCCCTCACCCTGCCCGCGATCCTCCTCCATGGCCGCGATGACCCTGACAAGGGCTGACCACTGTCATGGTGGAGAATCGCTGTCCCCCGCCCAGGCCTTCCTCACCCTGCGGTAGGTCCCGGAACGCCTCACTCTGTCACTTTTGTGGTCGGTCACACAGGCTGCACATCCTGTTCCTGTCCAGATCGGTGGGCATGTGCTGGTCCCATGACACGACAGAGTTATTCTTTGTGCCATCGCCCCTTTCTGGCACACGGAGCCCTTTCCTTTCCGTACGTGCCCTTCGCTTCCGAGGTGACAAGGAGGGAACCTGTGTGAGCAGCCGGCCTTCCCACACCCTCAGTGCCAAGCAAACTTCCGTGGGCTTGTTTCATCGCCGCACAGCGCCCGGGACCGAGGTGGGTTTACAGGGGCACGGGGACGAACGAGGTGACGTCTGAATGCGGGGGAGCCCGTGCCAGCCCGAGTCCGCGTCGGGCCCATGCCTCACGTGGATGCGACCCCCAAAGCACTTAGACACGGAAGTAAACACGTAAACACAGGCGTCTCTGGGGGCCCCCAGGCGGCCAGGCCTGGGACTGTCCTCGGTATAAACTGAGTCTATTAAACACAGCTCTGAAAAAATACAGGGGAAAGCCCTACAAACCCTGTTTTTCAAGGGAATAAAAAGAATCTTGCTGAATACGCCTTCGAACTCTCCCAGAAAACCACTAACATTTCTAAGTGCGTAAGTAAAGAGGGTGTGAGCCTGCCTCCTCCCGCACTTCTCCAATCACAAGAGAGGGGGTCTCACGCGGACCAATCCCCCTGCCGCTCGTGACGCTGCATCCCTAGGGGGGCGGAGCTACGGCACCCAGCGCCTGGCAAACCGCCTGCGTGTCCGTGTACGCGTCTGTGAGCACGTGTGTGGCTTCTCGGGTTGTCAGTCATCGTTTATAATCAATTTCTTTTTTCTTTTTTTTTGAAAGTGCACGTCAGCACGCAGTTCCCAGTGAAACCACTTACCTCTGCCATCTCCACTCTGGGGACTTCGACAGGCTTTCAGACACAGAAGGGCTACTGTCCACGCATCCTCCTTACGTGGCCTAAAGAACTTGGGCTAGAGAGGCTACACGCCTGCCTAAAGCACATTAAGATCTGCAGAGATCAGCGAGTCTTGCCTTTTCAAACAGGATTGTATTTCGACTTCTCCCAGTTTCACTGAGCTGTGACGTTGCATGAGATTACGGCGTACGACACGGCGCTTTGACGTGTACGTGTAACACGGAATGACCACCACGATAAATTCAGTCAACATCTGTCACCTTACCAGCTGAAAAACTTACATTTTGATTTAACAAATGAGTGGAAAGGGGGCATTGCAGCCCGCTGTGATAAAGGCAGCTTATTTTCCCGCCCTTTTCCCATCCCGAAGGCGCCGCCAGGTGGTAGAAAGCGCAGCTCACAGCCTCTGGGCTGAGGCTGGCGGCGCCCTGGGGCCGGCGAGCTTCCCGAGAGGCCTTGGACCCAGGCTCTGCCCTGCCCTCTGGATGACGGCGGCTCGCTCCGGCCCGCACCTGCCAGCCGGTGGGCGGCCAGGTGCCCAGAGGCCCGCGCCAGGGCAGGAGGGAGAGAACAGTTCCAGTTTCCCCCAGAGAGTAGGCTATGGCTGTGCTGACACCCAACGGCAGTTCTTGGCCTCAGGTGGGCCAGCAAGGGGTTAAGCTTCCCCCTAATTTTTCCAGACAAACATGATTTAAATGCAAAAAGGCTTTCGCAGCAGACCGGAGATTTTTATCACGTTCTCTTTGCTGGGAGCCTGCACCTGCCTCTGCGAACTACAAACTCCTACCTTAATATCTTGCCTCACAAGATATTAACACAAGAGAATAAAGTCTCAAGGTTGATGGCATTGGCTCCCCATGGAAGGTATTTTTAAGTCTCTCCAGCTTTGAGGGTTTGATTCACGAGGGCACATGAGAACTCAGCAATCTCTGGGAAGGCGTATGACTAACCCCAGGAAGGGACACCTGAATTGGAACCCGAGTGTCCCGCTACATTTTTCTTTATACGTTGGAAGAAGATGCAAATTATGTTCTTGAAATACAACGACTGGTTCTTTCCTATACCTACACCTGTACGGTGGAAATCAAATTTTCCACTAGCCAACTTGAATTGCTTCTTATTTTTTTTAAAGATTTTATTTATTTATTTTTAGAGAGGAGAAAGGAGGGAAAAGAGAGGGAGAGAAGCATCAATGTGTGGCTGCCTCTCGTGCACCCCCTACTGGGGACCTGGCCCGCAACCCAGGCATGTGCCCTGACTGAGAATCGAACCGGTGACCCTTTGGTTCGTAGGCCGGCGCTCAGTCCACTGAGCCACACCCGCCGGGGCTGCTTCTTATTTTTCATACGTGTCTCTCCAGGAAACAAAGCAACTCCCTCACTGAAGAGGCATTTTCGTCTTAATCATATGGAAATTGGGGATCAGTTTGTTGACAAGGGCATAAGGAAAATTTCGAGCTTCATGGTCGATTGATTGTTAGAAATACGTCTGAAGCCGGCCCACAGGCCCAGAGCAATTAAAGGGGCCCTGCCGTCTCACTGCAGGAGAGCAGGGGAGGGCACCGCTCTCTGGGCGTCCCCCGTGCCTGGCTGGGGTGTGGAGACCGCTCACCACTTACCACCAAAAGTTACATTTATTGTAAAAGGAAAAATGTGGCGTGAGAGTCTTCCCCCCCACAAGATAAACTATTACTTAGAAGTTACCATTCTAGAAAGTTAGGTGGGACAAGACTGTCCACGCGGCATAAGGTTATTTTTGAAGATAGTGCCTGACACAATCACAATTTCCTCTCAGCACGAACACAATAATGATACATAAGGAGGCTGTTGGCTTGCTTAAGCATAGAATCCAAAATATAACTAAAGTATTAGATAAATCAAAAAATGCAGTTCACGAAATGTCACCAAATCCTCTCAAATTAGATATAATAGTCCAATTCTATCCTTACAGAGCCTATGACTAACGTGTCATGTCAGCCACTTTTCAAAGTATTATTCCTGCCCTGGCCGGTGTGGCCCAGGTGGTTGGGCATCGTCTGCAAAATGAGGGGCCGCTGGTTCGATTCCCGGTCAGGACATGTGCCTGGGTTAAAGGCTTGGTCCCCAGTC
Source organism: Mormoops blainvillei (assembly GCA_004026545.1). Classification (NCBI taxonomy): domain Eukaryota; kingdom Metazoa; phylum Chordata; class Mammalia; order Chiroptera; family Mormoopidae; genus Mormoops; species Mormoops blainvillei. The sequence continues at coordinate 89,240 of PVJD01003246.1, read as the reverse complement.
TGGGCACATACAAGAGGCAGCCAATCAATGTTTCTCTCTCACTTCGATGTTTCTCTCCCTCTCCTTCTCCCCTTCGCCCCCTTTCTCTCAAAATAAATAAATATTGTTTTAAAGTAAAAAAATAACAGGAGTCATTATGATTCTCTTGTGTTTTCGGTGTGTTTCAAATCACTGCCAAATTTTCGGTGTGTTTCAAGTTGCTGTCAAGTTCTGCTTCACTCGGACACAGAGATAAAAAGAGCTATTTTTGACTGGGGTGTTGTTTCTCACGAGAAGGTAAACCCATGAGTCCATCCCTCCTTCATCACAAGGAGACTCGTGCTCAGATTCTGCGTCCTGCGGGGGCCGGCAGGTGGCCTCCCAAGCCCAAAACACGCGCCCCCACCGCCCTGGAGGGTGGTCGCCGAGCCCCTGCGGGCCCCGGGATCAAGGCTCTCGCCATTTCACAGGAAGGTTCCTCCATCTTCGGCTGACCCCATTTTGCACGAGGTCATCCTGGCTCACGCGCTGGGCTCGGTCCGGCCCCCCGAGGAACAGAGACCGGAGAAGCGAACGACCCTGGACGTCACGGCAGGGGTCTGAGGCCGGCTTCCTCCCCCGCGCCACGTCTCCTCGCTGTCCACTTTCTGTCAGCGCGAGCTCGGGCCTGAGGATGGGCGACACCAGCTTCCATTGGCCCGTCCTCCCAGCCACCCCAACGGGCAGGCCTCGTCCTTAGGTCGGGCGCTGAGGGCAAGGTGTGTGTTGAGGGAACTCCCTGGTGCAGGCGGCTCTAGCCCTACAGTGCTCACTGTCCCCAGACTCCAGCCTCCAGCCTCCAGGTGCCACCTAGCAACTTGCCTCCTGCTCTCCTGCTGAAGGTGGGAGTAGAAGCCTTGGTCTAATTTTTTGTTTTCTCCCAGCCATGGGCCGTTAAAATGAACTATTTTCCAGGGTTCCTCCTCTAACTAAACACTTTTGGCAAGTTTTTGTTTGTTTGTTTAAAGAAAATGACCCTAAATTTCTGGGCACAATTAAACGATCTAGGGGTGAACGCTAGGTCTGACGTGGGTCCACGGGCAGGCGAGGGGGCAGAACAGGTGGGAGTGGGTCGTGGGGACGCCTCAGTGCGGGCATGGCGCTGAGCCAGTGGGACTTCACAACTGTCACTGGGCATGGCCAAGTGCCCCACGCCTCCCAGCCCTCTTTCCGCTGGCAATATTTGTCTCTTAAAGGCCCAGGCCTCTGCCCAGACCCACCCAGTGACTCCCAAGGCGACGTCTGCTCTTCTCAGGTTCTCATAGTTTTCCGACCTTCGAGCACCCGTGGGCGAGGAGACTGCTTGTCCGCGACGGTGTCACTTGGACGGAAGGGCCGTGGGCAGGTGCCGGGCAGTGGGATGTGAGCAGCCCTGCCTGCACTCAAACACCTCTGATGTTGGAGCAGAGCACGGGTGGGGAGCGAGCCCCAGAGGCTAATTAGGAGGCAGCCTGCCGGGCTCCAGGGACGCCTCATCGAAGCCGCATCCGCAGCGGGCCGTGATCACACGTCCTCTTCCCAGGAAGAGGTGCGCTGAGAGGAGATGAAGGCGGGACAGGAGCACCCTCCAGGGAGAACACGGGCAGAAGGTCCCCAAAGTGACAGTGTGTTTCACACAGGCCCGCGCTCGGGCCACTGGACAAAGACGAGCCCTTCCTAACCACATGAGGGTTTCGCTGTCAACACGATGGTGACGGCCGATGTCTTGCAATGGTTTCTACGTGCAGGGGCTTTTCTGAGCGTCCGGAGAACAGCGCACACTCTTCTCACACACAGCCAGCTGCTGGGTAGGATTCCGTCTCAGGTGAGGCTGGAAGTGAAGTGAAGACTGTGAACAGGATGCACTCAAGTCCTTGCTGCTGCCGCCTTCCAAACGAGCCCCGCTCCTGGGCTGTGGGGAGAAGCCGTCCGGCCATGTCCCTGATGTGAGAAGCTCCCCGTGGCTCCAGGACAGCTCACCCGCCTCCTGCGTTTCAGCTCAGGGACACCGCACGCCCAGCTCTCTGCTTAAAGGCATCGGGGGGGAGGCAGAAGCTTCCCGGTTCCTAGAGAGGTGACGCAGGGCGCGCCGATGAGGGGAGTAAGATGATGATGACCCTGGGGATGGCGGTAACACGGGCCTTGCACAGATCTCTCTGGGGTGGCGACTCACTGCTCCTTCCGGTCAGGCGCCCCCTGCTGGGTGAACTTTCCAGCATGATCGTTGCTGTTTCACGAGCCTGCGGCTGCCGGGGCAAGCTTATCTCTCGCTAAGAATTCTGTGTTAAGGATTTTAAGAGAGGATACACACGGCAGGTGAGGTAACAGGGCTCGTGGGGAACAGGAGGCAAGAGTGTCCCTTACTCAGGGACATGGAGACAGGAAAGCCAGCGGCTTCAGTTACTGCACTAACATGGGAATGAACAGAATTCCGCGGCCCAGGCAAGACACACACTCACACAGGGCGGCGAGAGGGGTCGGGTGTGCTTCACGTGGCCATCACTTGCCAGTTCCATGAGTGTTTCCTTTAGGACAGTTTTCAAAATCGATCTTCCCCGTGGTCATGAGCAGTAGATGGTCAATGTAGTTGATTATCAGCCAAAGACGCCTCTGAAAAATCACAAGGAGGAGAAAAGACCTGACTGAACAGAAACAAATTCACTTGAAATTCACATGAAATTCAAAATCAGAACATTTGTGACCTTGTGAAGTTGTTGGAAAAGACTGTGGGTTGGAAAACGGGGCTGTCTGCTGGTTAGCGGTGGCGGAGAGCCCTGCCACAGGAAGAAATCTCCAGCAAATACACAATCACAGAAATAGGCCGATGGCCGTGAAACCGGTCCCCTCGCGGTCTTGCTGGTGTTCTTCTGTCCAGAGTTGCAACCTGAGCAGCTGAAAAATGCATTTCCCTGCATTCCTGGTGACTATCTGGCTGTGGTCGGCTCCCCATTTCTGCTCTGGAGTGACTCGGGCGGCAGTGGAGGGTGAAGAATCAAATGTGATGACAAGTGACATTTTTTCTTTTGTTGTTGTTATTGTGTTTTTTCCATGACCATTTATACCTCTTATTCCCCTTCCCCCATTGCAGTCACCGCACTGTTGCCCGTGTCCACGAGTCTTCTTTCCTTTTGGCTCAATCCCCGCACCCCACCCCTGGGCTGTCACCCGCTCTCCATCCAGGAGTCCGTCTCTGTTTTGCTTGTTCAGCTTGTTCGTTAGATTCCACATGTGAGTGAGATCATGTGGTACCTGTCGTTCTCTGACTGGCTTATTTCGCCTAGCGTCATGTTCTCCAGGTCCATTCGCTCTGTCACGAAGGGTAACAGTTTCTCCCTTTCACAGCGGAGAAGCGTTCCATTGTGCGAATGGCCCAGGGTTCTTTTATCCACTCGCCCACTGATGGGCACTGGGCTGCTTCCACGTCTCGATGATCGTAAATACCACTGCAGTGAACAATGGGGCCCATGTTTGCTTTCGAATTTGTGTTTCCGGTTTCTTCGGATATGTTCCCAGAAGTGGAACCACTGGGTCACAAGGCAGCTCCGCTTTTAATTTTTCGTGGAAACGCCATACTGCCTCCCACAGCGGCCGCACCAGGCTGCCTTCCCAGCAACGGCGCACGCGGGCTCCCTTTCTCCACGTCCTCATCAGCCCATGTTGTTTGTTGATTTATTGATGGTGGCCATTCTGACAGGTGAGAGGGGTGATATCTTGCTCTGGTTTTTATCTGCATTCCTCTGTATATTTTTTCTGGCTATTTTAAGCCAAAGAGACGGACCTTAAGGAAAGCCAGTTGGTTACAGAGCATAAGCAAATGTGACTTATTGGCTTAACTCTTCAGGGACTTGTCGTGTTTTACTGGCTCCTTGCTGAAGCTCACAACTGCTTATGTGACACTCTCCACACAGGCCTTCGGCTCCCGACACTGTGATGTTGTCATCCTGGGGTCAGCAGGGTCACAGCCGACCTAATCGTGCTTGCACGGGTGATGCACCTGGTCCTTTCAGGGAGACCGGAAGCGTCAGGTTTCCCTGGACCTTGACCCCTGTAAGTGGCAATATCCCATGCTCAGGATTCCCAGACCCGTGTGCCACCTCCGTACCTTCTGGCAGTGGCCACCCAAAGAATACTCAGCCTTTTTAGTGAGGGCAGCCTTATTCTGGTGGGCTTGGGCAGACCCTATATGCTTCAGAGGTATTTATAAGTTGTTAATCACACGCCGTGTATATATTTCCCGGTCTACCTGCCTCGAACATCTCCCAGGTGTGCCATGCCACCTGAAACAAATCATCCCACGTACGCGAAAGAGCCCACTCACCTCCCCTTCAGCGTTTCTGCTCTGGAGTGATGTTCCGAAACCCCTTCCCCAAAATCAAGCAAATCTCCACCTGCATGACAAACCATAATTTTGCGGTGTCTTATTTTATACCCTCAGATCCTTAATCCATCTATAAGTAATCTTAGAAAATGATATGCGTTCAGATCTGAGTAATTTTTTCACAGATCGAGGTTATTCATGTTCTTCTAGCGATTTGTGAGAATGACTTCATTATACATCACATTCCTCCGCAGGGGAGGGTGGCCTGGGGCACTCGAGCCCATTTCTTGGAAATACTCGCCGATCACTGTATCATTACCGACCGATGACGGAGAAGAAGCTTCTGTGGAAACGAAGTGCAGACGCACACCACACGCCACAGCCTAAAATGACCTGGGGGACACGCTGCGGGATCAGAGGAGCCAGTCGCAAAGGCTGCCAAGCACATGACACCATTCGTGTGACATGCCCGTGTATGCACATCTGGAGTCAAAGTACGGGCGCTCGGCGGCCCCGGGCTTGTGGACTTTGGAAGGATTGGGAGTGCCGCCCGACGGCGTAGGTTTCCTTCGGGGAGCGAAGGAAACGGTCTGAAGTTCGTGGCGGTGGCTGCCCAACTCTGCAAATACGCTGGGAAACACAGAACCGCCTGGTCTCCGAGGGTCTGGGCAGCACGGCCGACGGCGCTGTCAAGGAAGAGTGCTCGTTGCTTTTATCAATATTTCTTAACCTTCTCAACGGCTCTGTGCCAGGCGTGCGCTCTCGCCCGCACGTTGCCCGGCCGTGCTGCGTCGGGCCGCTCCACCCTGGCTCGCGTTTACGGCTTCGCATCCATATTAATTAGGTTGTTTTACTACACGCCACAGTTTTATTATGGCTCATAAAGCAAACCCAGGAGCCATCCCAATTTTTCAATGCTCCGGGTAATTTTGAAATAGAATGTGAATTACGTGTTCTATAAAGTTTTATTGGAATTACCTATAATTCTTTGTGTACATGCATATTTTTGAGGGTTTTTTGCAAACTCTAAAAATGATTTCTATGCTCTTGCCACATTTAATATCTCACATGTTTCTTGTGCCAAGTTCCATTAATTTAAATTTATATTAGAAAATGAATATTTAAAATTTGCTAACGTTCATCTATGCACACCACTCTCTTTAAATTAATTGCTGCTGTAGGTTAGGACAATTATCCTTAATTTCAGTACGGTGTGTTGGTATTTTTTGTTGTCCTTGTCGGAGATTTATTTCTTTTATTAAAAATTTTTAAAATTATTTGGAACATGTCAGCTTTTCTGATCATCTGTCTTATACCTTACTAAATTCTCCTTATCTATTTAAAAATGTGTTAGTCTTTATATTTGCTTAATACTCAGATTAACTGTTGATGTATATTTATTTGTTTTTAATTTCTTTTTATTTTTTATTGCATTTTTCCATTACCATTTCTCCCCCTTATACCACCCGCTGCAGTCACCACACTACTGTCCACATCCATGAACCCTTCTTTTTGCTCAATCCCTCCACGCCCTCACCTCCCCCTCCACGCTCAGCTGTCATCTTGTTCTCTCTCTACATTTCTAATTTCTTGAAGTCTTTTTAAGGGGACTATCTATGTGGTAAAATGAATTTCTTTCAATGTAGCTGAAAAAGGCATACCCATGTCTATACCTGCATGAGCAGGGTCTTCGATATGATAAGATGTTTCCTTCCCACACAAAATAAACTTCTTTGTTTCCCTGCCCAGTAAGTCTCTCACTACCACATTCCAGGAACAGCTGATTTTATTACTGTTATTTAGAGAAGACTTATAGTGTATAGATTTTTTTATATAAATCAAATGGTATAGGAAGTATTTATCTCCTTTCTGAGTAGCTGAATTCCCTCTGAGTACAGCTACGCATGCCAGAGACAAGTTAGAAATAGTGATCACCAAGAAATGACCCAAAATCCTAAAAATGCATACTTCGATACTTAGCAAAATTGTCCTTTGTACTCGTTGCTGATTCATTGGCTTAGAAAAAAAAATCGGTAAGTGAATCAACTAAATAACCGCTGCACATAAAATATTTCAAAAGGTATTTTTGATGAGAAAAAATTCAAAGGTTTTTTTATACTGAGAATTCTGAAAACCGCTGCTCTGGAAACCTGGAAACCGGTCCTCACCTTTCTTCCTTCCCCTGCAGGAGGGCGGAGCGCACCTGCCCCGGTCTCTTCCCAAGCCCCTCTGCTTCCCCCCCTCGTCCCCTCACTCTCCGCTGCCGCTCGTCCTCAGAAGCGCGCGCGCACACTCCCGGTCTCCCAGAGGCTCTCCTGTGACTTCACGCTGTCCCCCACGATGACTAAACGCAGCCGTTCCCCGTCGTCCAACAGCCGTAGCCTCCCTGTTGCCTCCCGGGCGCCGCACCTTCCGCTGGGTTCCGTGCCCAGCCTGCTGGGTCTCCTCGCCTCCCCTCCCAGGTGCTCCCACTGCAGCCCACTCACCCAGCTCTCACCAAAGCCCCGAGACACTCACGTGCCAGATGCATTAAGTGCCACCGTAGAGCATCCAACTCCTTGCCTGCCTCTTCTTTCACAGATACGACAGTGCTGGCCACCTTCCTTCTTAGCCTCACTGGTTTTGGATTTTAGGATCTCACATGCCCCTGGCTTTGCCTCCCATTGGCTTTCTCTCCCGTGCTGTTTTCTCTGCTTAACTTCCTGGGTGACTTTTACCCGGAGGACATGGGGCTGAGCTTCTGTCTTCCCTTCCTCACTACGCCTGCCTCCGCCCCTGGGAACTCCAGAGCTGCCTGTCTCCAGCCTCCTCTGTGACCCGTCTGGCCCTCCGGCCCGTGGAGCAACGTCGCCTCCCCCTCCCTCCAGGCCCACCTCTGCGTCGCACGCGCGGTGCTGTCACACGGCCCAGGGGAGCCTGGTTCCCGGGCCGGTCCTCCCACAGAGTTTGGCCCTCTCCTTACACTGAACTCCAAGTGCCGCACTTGCCACTCATTCCCCTCTGCTGATGCGACCTTTCTTTTAAGGTTGTGTTTATTTTTAGAAAGAGAGGGGAGAGGAGGAAGGAGAAGGAGAGAAACATGGATGTGAGAAACATCGACTGGTTGCCTCTCGTACATGCCCCGGCCCGGGCTCGACCCGCAGCCCTTAGCTTTGTGGACGACACTCTGACCCCCGGAGCCACGCCTGTCAGGGCCAGCGGCGCACTCTTCATATGGCTTAATTATTCGTTTCTATATAAAATTTGTATTAGAGTGTGATTTTTAAAAATATAGACATAACTAGTATCTTATTAGGTAAAATGTAATTGTTTAATCTATTATTATTATTGTAAGTAATAAAGTCCATAGGAAGTACTCAATCGTTTGGCTGGAAAGTTATCCTTGTTCTCAGTCGATGCTGCCAGATAAAGTTTCAGGTTATGATTCAACTCTACACATTCACAGAAAACACACCCGCTGTGCACGAAGTGGCATAACCCCCTACATTACTGACCCCTCCCTTCCCGCCCCTTAGAAGTTAAAGCTGCGTATTTAACGATCAAAGCTTTGTCCCGTCGGTAAGTCCCTTGCCATTTTGAGTTTTGACATGTCATTTTATTTGATAACTCTTGAAATAGGTAAAAAACGGCCTCTAATTAAAACCAAACAGTCGTGGACAGCTGTCTGATCACAAATAAACCTTTCACCTGAGCAGCAGCAGACGCCTGAGGATGAGCGCGGGCCCCCACGCCGTTTGTCCCTGGTGCCCGCAAAGGCAGAGTTCATGCACTGGAGAAAACTGGACCGTGGGAAGCGATGCGTCACTTTTGACTCCGGAACCCAGGCCATCAGGGCCCCAGCTTCAGCACTGACGGGTGGGCCTCATTTAATGTCCCTCAGTGTTTCTCCTCTCCCCTCAAACTCTGACTTCAACCCAGATAGCCCAGGAGTTGTGAGTCGGGGAGAATTGTTCGAGAAGTTCTTTCAGGCCCCGAAGTTGAATATATGGCCCACACGAAGCCACGCGTTTCCGTGCAGTGGTGGAAAGGAACTTCAGCTCCCCGCTCGCAGTTCCTGCATGAGGAGCCTCGGGGGAGGTGGCTGGACAGGTGTGAGCGGGGCGGGGCCATCTCTGCGGGAGATTCGAGTACAAACGATGTGACTTTCATGACTGGAAACTGGATTTTGCCATGGTAAGTATTATTTTATTAACAGCAACATCGATAACATAGTAATAGGTTGAATACCACTAATGGGAAATGACCTACCAGACCCCCCGAAATAGTAATTCAGCAATCACAGGCCCTTCGTAAACAAACAGTTTAGACACTAAAAAAGATCAGTATGAAGCATCCTGAAGCGTCTTTTGGATCCGGTCTGGGAAGATCAGCTGTGACCGTGAACTGGTTCTGTGACCGCAAACTGGCTTGTGCTGTCACATGGTCTCCACATGCACATTTTATTTGGAACGAGCTGTGGTCGTTAACGGACAGAGGCCACATCACATAAACCGAAAAAACCTCTACCGCCGTGTGAACCTGACTGTCATGGAGACTCTGTGTGTCACGTGGCGTGTCTCATGCCCCTGATCTGTGTGCCGTGGCCCAAACATGCAACAGGTGGCTGCGTCTGCCAGGTGGGCTAATCCCCACCCTCCCTGGCACTCTCTCTCTCCACCTCAGTGTGGGCGCCCGCCGCCAGCCGAGGGGGACCAGGACAGTCATTCTCGGCGTCCTCCCCCACCAGCCTCCCCAGCCTACCCCCCACCCCCGCAGACGGCCCCACCGTCGCTCCCGCCATGTCCCCCCAGCCTGCCCCACACGATCCCTCCCTCGCTCTCCCACAGCTGCCCAGTGGCCACCGGGGCCCAGGTTTACCAGGCCCGGGCATTCCCTACACCGACAGGGTCATCTTTCTCAATAAACCTTATCCCATCACTCGCCTCTCAAAGTCCTGTAGGGGCTTCTCATTGTCTCCATAACAAGGCCATTGCCCCTGGCCAGGTACCCAAACCCTGGCCACCTGGCCCCGCCCCCGGTTGGCCACAGACAGGAGGGAAGGTCGGAGCAGAGAGGGAGACATGGCTTCCACTTTAAGCACGTTCAACCACAAAATGTTCTTTTCCCACCCGAAGATGCCCAGCTGCACACACACCAGACACAGCCACAGTCACTCCGCGTTCCTGCTCATGAGGCGATGAGCTGTTATCGTCGCAAAGGGAGAGAGCGTGTCCCGGCCGTGTAACTTAATGACGCACCAGGAGGACAGCCCGTGGGGTGAAGTGCTTGAGAAAGCAGACAGGGTCTGTGTGGGCTCCTCTCTCTAGAGCAGCTTTAATTAGACCCTGTGTGTGCTGCTCCTGCTTTCACGAAAGCCACGCCGTTCTGCTCTGTCTGCTGTGAGCTCTGTCCCCGACGGCACAGCTACGGCTGCAGGTGGGATGCCCGACCCAGGCAGGAGAGTTGGCGCTCTCTGGGTAGCTCTCGCCTCGTGCCCCGTGTTCTTCCTCTTGCCAGACATGCCTCCTTCCAACGGGCTCCCCTTCCTCATCTGCACCAGGCTACACCCTAACGCACAGCCCGGCACTGGTCCCCAGCGGCCTCGTCTGCTCACACAGCCCATCGCACGGCTTGGCACACCCTCGCCTGCGCTCGTCTCCTGGGTGCTCTCCCTGGTGCCCAGGCACGTCAGTGAAGGAACCTGAGGGAGGCCGTCCCAGGACGCCCTTCAGGAGCTGCCCCGCTGCAGACTTCTGAATTCACTGCGTGTCACACGGGCTTGCAAATGGCAGAGCCAACGTGAGTCAATGTGTCACAACTAAGGCTTCAAATCAAAAGTGGTAACCGCCCAACACCCTTCAAGGACACTGCTGACTCTGTCGACGCGTCCCTCTGGGGTAGTCAAAGGTCGGTGGGGAGCAGAAAGGAGTGTTGTAGTGGCGGCACTGGGCTTCTGTTAACTGCCTTTTGTGGCCACCTGTTGTTTGTACAGGGACTAAAACAAGGAAAAAAATGCTTTTGAAATGAAGTATAAAGTTAGGTAGCCTTTCAATGAGTCACAAAGACCTTTCAACATGAGGGTTTTCCACTCTTGGCTCTATATCGCCTCCTTATGGGCATTTCGCTATTGGCATCATTCCCACATTACCTTGGGGAAAAGAAGAGACCTCCTGCGTTTCTCCTTGTGGCTGCAGGCAACGTCAGTGCCCGGGTGGGACGCTGCAGCCGGTGAGAAACGCACTTCCCTTCAAGTGGCCTGACTCCTCCTCAAGGATGAGCTCCCGGCTCCTTAGCACGGTCCCCGTCGTGGCGCTCCGAGGCCCGCGCCCCTGCTTTGCCAGGAGACCTGGGACGAGGGCAGGAGCCTACGGCTTCTCTTTCAGGGCCTATATGGCCCCAGCTTCCCACCGTCTCTGCCCTCAGACCCTCCAAGGGTGCTCGGCACGGGAGCCGTTCATGCAAAACTTCCAGTTTGAGCGGAAGAAGCCAGTCCCTGCGTCCCTGCCTAGAGGCCCCTGGGCAACGTCAGAGCCCACTGTGACCGGCGAGGGTGGTCTCTGAAACCAGGTGCTTTTAATTCAAACCCTGGCTCTGCCCCTCCATGATCAAACGCTCGTGGGCATGTTGCTTAATTGCTTTATGCCTCAGTTTACCCGTCTGAAGGAAGGGAGTCAGGGCGAGGGCCGCACGGGTTGCTATGAGCTAACTCACGAGAGCTCCTGGCAGGAGCGGGCGGCCGGCTGTATCCACAGTTTCCCCAAAGCCAGTGTGCGCCCCTGAGCGTCGGGATGGTCTGTACTCACATTTATAGCTTCCGAAGACTGAAGGAGCCATAGGAATTCCGCTTGCATTTGCTGATGAAGCGAGTGTCAAACATAGAAAAGCACGAGGAGAAGCTCTGGATAAATTTCGGCGTGGCCTCACCTCTCCCCCACTCCCCGGTCGCCTTTATTACAAGGCCGAACTATTTCGGATTTCTTAACCGTCCTCGTGTTTTTCTGCCCTGGTTCTGCGCTTGGCCGCTGCCCGTTCCTGGGGTTTGCAGGGCATGAGGCCACGCGCCGCTTCTCTGAGAGGCGCGGGTGGGCTGCGTGGACTTCTACAGGTCACCGCCGTGTGGGGCCATCCTCTGGTAGCCCGCCCTGGCCCCGTCGCTGTAAACTCAGAGGGTGATGGACACGGTCCCCGTGGCCGCCTCCCACAAATGCGCACCCAGTTCGGGCTGTAGGCAGGCGCCCGAGGTGCCCGGGTCCACTGTCAGGGTCGTGGGTTACCGTGTTTCGTGCTCACCAGGGGTTCGTGTTCAGTGGTTCGAGCTCCAGTGTGGAGACTGGGCTCCCGCTGCTGCCACTTCCTGCACTCGAAGGGCTCACGTTTCAGGTTAATTTGTTCCTTGGTCTTCCTGGGCCCTCCCCCCGCTCAGGTGTGTAGCTCGGCCACAGTTTCCTCTCCCCAACCACGGGCGCTTCCTCCCAAGCCCCGGTTTGCAGGATTCCAAGGCACGCCCTGCAGAAACCTAGCAGACACAAGGAGACGAGCTCTTTTTGTCCTGAAGGGAAGAGGAAGCGAGTGCGACCAGGCCTGGATGAGTCCTTCACTCCACTCCATTAAAAGGTAGAAACTGAGAATCCATGAGTTTCTAGCCGCCGACAGAGCAAATCAAAATGGCGCTGTTTGAAAGGCTTAAAAGACTTCAGGTGACATCGACACCTGTGGGCGGTATTTTGGTTAAGGGGCATTTCCAAAGTCAACTGTTGGATTTCTTTTCTTTTTTGTTTTTAAAGATTTTTATTCACTTTATTTTTAGACAGAGGAGAAGGGAGGGAGAAAGAGAAGGAGAGAAATGTCCATGTGAAGTTGCCTCTCACGCGCCCCCGACTGGGGACCTGGCCCCCCACCCAGGCACGTGCCCTGACTGGGAATCGAACTGACGACACTTTGGTTCGCAAGCCAATGCTCGACCCACTGAGCCACGCCAGCTGGGGTTGTCGGGTTTCTTTTAAGAAGAAAATTACATGAAGAACAACTCTGAGTTCAGGTAGATACTTTTATAGAAAATTTTCTCATCAATTAAAAAAAAAAGGTAAGATTAAGGAAAACAGCTCAGGCGCAGACAACAGTTTGGACGTGGCGCTCAGGAGGAGGTGCAGGACGGGCTGAACTTGAGAGCCTGTCAGTCAAGGGTCACTTTGAGGACTCTGACCTTGAAGGTCAACAAAAGCGGTCTGTGCTGGCCTCGCAGCTAGTGATGCCCCCGCGTGGCAGGTGACAAAGAACACAGGCTTGGGGGTCAGACCTTGTTGCTCGTGGCTGGAGTGCTCTCTCTCTCCCTGAGTGGATTTCAGAAAAGTACCTGCCGTGATCCTGCGACCTCACCCGCGGAATAAGGGCTAAGGACCGCTTTCTATTCTCGAGCCTGACAGCCTACCCGGTCCGGGTCAAGTTCATCCCTGGTTGCTCGCGTTACTGCTACTGAATCTCCAGTCGCCTGCCCCTTCACCGCGGCTGCCGAGAAATCCTGGCCCTCCCCTTTCCTCTCTGTTCCTACCTCCAGCCGAGGACAGGCGCTCGAGAGAAGCCTCAGGCCCCGCCCCCTGCACTCGCCACGGCGCTCAGCAGGGTGGGTCGACGCGCACTGAAGCCCGCGGACCTGCTGCACTGCCACAGACGGCAGGATCGCCCACAGCAACTGGAGAAATGACCTGGCTTCCGGGGGCTCGGACGCACCTGCTTTGGGAGCCCTGCTGCGCGGGGCTCCCGGATTTCACTCATTTCTGGGGCAGTTATCCCTGTGCCAGTGTCTGACTTGGTGGCAGGGCCTTTGGAGCCGAGCCTGGTTCACCTGCTAGCACCAAGGGCATCATCCTTGCTGCGTCAGGACTCACGGTGCTCAAGTCTCCTTCTTATAAGACATCGATAGAAAGCGCAAAATTCTTCGTGAGGCTTTGCGATTATCACAATCCCCTATAATAACCTGTATCTCTCATTAGACATGTCCTTTTCCCTGTTTTTTTTTAAATAGTGAACATCTGTGAAGTAAAAGGGAATAAAAAGGAGTGCCGATGAAAATATTCAGTTTGTATAAAAATATCGAAAGCATTTTAGAGTCCCCAGCTGCTGTTAGCGCTGGCAAATTTAACGTCAAACCCACAGCGAGATGAAGTGTTTTGATTGCAGGCATCGGCATTCTTAAGAATTTCCAAAGTCGTGGGGGACGAGAAGAAGAAGGGAAAGCAAGATGGCGACGTCCCTGTGACTAGTGTGATCGCTCTGCTCCCGAAACCGCTTCGTAAGAACAACGGATTTTAGACACACACACTGCAGGCTCCAGGTCAATACTGATAAACACGTGAGGGCTTCTTAGACCTTAATCTTGAGCCCATCAGATCGTGCTAACCTGAAAATAAGCCTCTTTAAGCTGTAAGGATCGCAGAAAGGAGGGTGTCAGGGCAGGCTGGCGGGGCGATGGCTGATTACGTCGTTGGCCTCGCTGGCTGACTGCGGGCCGTCAGGAGGGAAGCTCCGGATGAATGGAATCAGCAAAACCCTTAATTACTGATTAAAGATACAGGCAGGTGCCGGGGCTGCAGTGTGGCCCTGGGCTTCCTCATCCCTTTCCTTGGGCACTTGGTAGAGTTCCACCGCCGGTCTCTGTTCCAGCTGGGTTTCAGTAAAAAGGAAAATGAAAGAAAGTAAGGAAGAAAGGCCCTTCGACTTCGTAGCCACACTATGTGGCATCATTATATCTACCTATATATCAACAGAGAAAAAAATGAGTGTACCTATAAAATACATAAATCACAGAGCGCTTAACCTGGACAATAATGAAATAAAAACTGAGATTATAGTGACTTTTTTCATCCTCTATGTGTTCTGTTTCACCTTTCATAATGAAGATGTATTACTTTTATTACCCAAAGAAAAGTAAATCCCATTATCATGTTTTCGCTGCGACCCCTGCAGGCTTTTCCTGCGGTGCGGGGATGCTGCAGGGCTGACCACCTGCCTGTGCAGCGGTGCAGCCGGTGCGGCCGGTAGAATCCCTTCCGCTGACAGGGCCACAGCGTGTTAGTGGCTAAAAATGTGTCACATCCTGGAACGCAATGTCAAGGCACATAATATTTTCTTAGGTTTAACAATTTTGCATCTTCCCCGAATTTCTGGTAAATGTCCACTTTCCCCCCCAAAATCAGTGTATTTCAACTAAAATGTTTGTTAATTGCACCCTGAGATCTATAGATAGGGTAAAAAGAAGCCTTTACAAAAAAAAAATTTTTTGCTCTCCTTTTTTTCCCCTACTGTAGGGGCTCTGGAACATGTTGGGTCCCCTCTCCCTCATGTGTGGGAAGTCGACACAGGTGACACAGGCGACGCAGGTGAAGCAGGTAACATTTGCTTTTGTCCCACGCAGTGCTGGCACGTGGGTTGCTCCCTCCAGCTGGCATTTAACCCGTGTGGCCCTGGTTATTCCCTGTCAGGGTGCGTGTCCCTGAGTCCGTGGGGAAAGGACTCAACTGCTGGGGAGAAGCACCGTTGTGCCCGCCCCTAGCCTGTCCCGACAGGGCCCTGCTTCCCTCTGCCCCTGGGAAAAGCTCAGGAAGTCTTCCTGAGGTGGGGTCAGTCCCGGGGAGGCCATTTGGGATGCCCCCTGCCATGGAAGGCCCCATGGTCACGGGCTCAGCGACCAGGGTGTGGGCACCTCTGCAGGGTTGCCCCTCTCACGGGTGTTCGACGGTTGTGTGAGAATTGATCTCACGGGTGTTCGATGGTTGTGTGACTATTGATCACACGGATGTTCGATGGTTGTGTGAGAATTGATATCACAGGTGTTTGATGGTTGTGTAAGAATTGAAGACCTTTATGCAAAGTGGTAAGAAACCATTGTAAATGTGCAGTTCTGTCTTTTAACTGAGAAAGGGTGCAGACATTTTAATGCTTTTTATTTGGGAAGGATTTTTGGATTAAAAAAATGCATTTTATACAATGGCAAAATAATCTCCTGTTTCAGTTACATTAATTAAAGCATGCCAACATCGGGCAAATCGGATCTCTGACAAAAGATTATTCTTGCAAAGATTGTTGTTTCTGAAAAGCTATTGATGAAGTTACCTTTTTGTGCTGTAGAATCGACCGTGAAGCTGAATGTTGTTTTTTAAACTTCAACATGTGTAATTTTTATAACAGAATTGATTTAGGCCTTCCTTGATTTACACGATATGAGTTTCCACTTTATAAAACGCTGGTGCTGGTGTGCAGTTTGCACCCGCGCCAGTCTCCATGGGCTATGTCATTTGGGTGACGAGGCGATACGGAGAGACTTCTAGGAATGTAAGTCATGTGCCCAGGGAAGTGCACCCACTAAAGTATCAACCACAGACTTGACACACGTGTCTTTTCACTAGCGAGCGTCCCTTTCCACCATGCCAGCTTATTGGTAAAATACGTCATTTGGACCTTGCAGTTAAAGGATAACATAGAGTCTGTTGATGACTTATTTTATTAGGTTGCCGACAAGGCCCTTCATTGGTGGAAGTTGACTCTGTTCCCGGGGGACCCCTTCCTTGGAGCTCCTTTCTGAAAGCTGAAGGTTCCAAGTGGGCAGACAGCCGAGGCGGACAGGTGGGCAACGTCTGTTGTTAGAAGCAGCTCAGGTACATCCCACGGAGCCACAGTGAGAATGAACACGCCCACGCCCACACCCACGCCCTCCCCGTCCTGCCAGGAGGAGGCCACACAGTGCAGAGAGGACGCTCACTCGGACAGACGGGTGACAGGAGAGGTGTTTGCTCCTGTCCCATTGGACACGATGCTCGCACCTCAGGCCCTTGGGAGGAACTTCAGTTTCTGCCCTTGGAAACGTTCGGAGGCAGCCCCAGGGCAGGTGGCTTCTTCTTACCTGGGGAGCAGCTGCTTGGTGGTTTGCCCAAACTGTATTAACATGGCCTAAAAAGAAACTTCAAGTTCTATACTAAATTTCCTCATTTGTTTCTAGTTCCATAAAAAATTTGAGAAACATTAGAGAAGTAAGGGAAACATGTGGGAATCAAGACAAAAAAAATGACTGACTGAAGTTGTCGGTAAGTAGTTATCATAAAAAATAGGTTGTGATCCCTTGTCTTCGATTATAAACCTCATCTGGCGGCCACGTTAATTCTCTCTTCCTCTCGCTGTTTTTATTTTACCTTGACCGTGACAGCGCTCTGGGCCATGTCTGGCTTCCCTTGCCCGTGGGAAGACTGGATGAAGATTCAGTGAGTAGAGAGGATTAAAAAATTTTAAAACAAAGGAACTCCGTCGTCAAAATTTCTTTGAAGATGCAGTCGTGC
The DNA here is from genome assembly GCA_004026545.1 of Mormoops blainvillei. Classification (NCBI taxonomy): domain Eukaryota; kingdom Metazoa; phylum Chordata; class Mammalia; order Chiroptera; family Mormoopidae; genus Mormoops; species Mormoops blainvillei. Next base: position 72,620 of record PVJD01003246.1, on the reverse strand, counting down.
CCTGTTGAGGTCCTTGATTCCCATCCCTTATCTTCCAAAGGCTGCGCTCCCGGCCGTTCCCAGGTCCGGGTGTGGCCCGACGTCTCCAAGCTCTTGCTTTTACCCACCTGCCTCCTAACTCCGCTTCTGTCACACGACCTTCTTCGGTCTGCGGTCCCTGGGTCCCTTCCCTTCTCATGAGGACACCAGCCCTGCTGGATCAGGGTCCACCCTACTGCACGTGGGACCTCACCTCACCCGCAAGGACACCGCTGCCACCAAGGTGGGTCACATTCCCAGGTGCTGGGGCTGGGACTTCAACTTCCCTTTTCAGGGGACCCAGTCCCCGTCCACAGCATTCTCCGTCCACGTCTGTTTTATCTTTGTTCTCGTCTTCCTGTCACTTCTTATTTCCCCCCTACGTTGTGTGATTTTTCCCTGCTTTATTTTCCAAAGCTCCCGCCACGTTCTTACCCCGGCAACCCCGTGCCGACCGCCACGGCTCTTCCTCGTCGCAGGCGCTCCGCTCCTGAATGCGTTCCCTCCAAAGTGTCCGGATACTCAATTCAGAACAGCACTCATTTTCCCCTCTGCTTTTTCGGAATTACTGTATTTTCCTGTGCGTCTATCATTTATTCCTTTTTGTTGGAAGTTCCCCCAAAGGCCACAGTGATCGTTACGGGACCCTGACCAGGGAAGTGGCTTTGGTCGATCCCTGCTCCTGGGAGAAGCTTGTCCCGCGAGCCGCTTTCACTGAGGCTGGTGTCCACTTCCAAGTCTTTCCACCCTACGGTTTCAAAATTTTTAGTGCTGTGTTTTGCTGTCATTACGGTGGGATCTCAGAATAGATTACTGACAAATTGGGCGTGTGGGTTCCACTTACATTATTCTCTCTATATTTTTGAGTAATCTGAAAAAAAGATACCAAAAGAGATACCCTAGCCCAAGCAGAGAATTTAATTTAAACTTCACCCTTCCTTGTTCATTCCAAGCCAAAACAGTAAGACCTACAACCTTGCATAATTTTATAAAGTGTCCAGTGGTCCCCATTTCTGGCTCCCTCATTTTCATATATTATCAGGTGCTAATCAATTCAGCGTTTGACACTTAGAATGATTTGAAAAGCGCAACTACATAATTACCATTTCATTCAAAAGAGATGCTTGTTAATGAAGTTTAGGCAGGTCACGGGTCAGGTTTATCTTGCGCACCAAGCACGATGACAGTGGCTTTAACCGAGAAAGAGAAACTGCACTTCACTGCCCGCCCCCCGCCCCCCCAGGTTCTGACTCACTTTTATTTCTGCATTTTCCCTGGGGTCGTGTTCTGGGTCATGTTCTCATCAGTCCTCCAGGGCTTCCCCGGTGACAGGAGCACAGGGGAGTCGGGTCCTCACACCCCATCGTCACCTCCTCTGCTCCCCACGCAGGCGCAGGCGGAGTTCCGTTTTACTCCTCACAGGGAAGTGCGAGCTGCAGAGTCGATTATATAAGGTTTCACAAAACTTCGCCCAGGGAGCTTCAACCAACGATGCCCCTGATCCCCACAAACGCCACGTCCCCACGTCCGCCGCTCTTCTCCTGAAGTTGGAGAGAGGGAGAGAGAGAGGACACGGGGGCCAAATTATCCCACAGTCCGGGCCCGGCAGGAAGAGAAAGAAAGGTGAAATAAATGACTAGGCTGTGAGAAGAGTAAAATGTTTTTTAAAGATATTTTGATTGTTACTCTATCGCGGTTGTGCTAATTTGCCCCCTTTGCCCTCCTCCACCCATGCTGCACGGCCCCTGCTCCCAGTCCATCCCCACACCGTTGTCCGTGTCCGTGGGCCATTCGCACACGCTCCTTGTCTTGTCCCTTCCCCTTCTTTCCACCCTCATCCCCCTTCCCCTCCCCCTCGGGTCACCGTCAGTCTGGTCCGTGTTTCCATGCCTGTGTTCACAGCAGCGCTATCTACAATAGTCAAGTGCTGGAAGCGGCCCGAGTGCCCATCGGCTGACGAGTGGATCAGAAGACGGCGGAGCATTCACACCCGGGAATACTACGCAGCGGGAAGAAAGCAGGAGCTCCTACCCTTCGCGGCAGCGTGGACGGAACCGGGGAGCACGGCGCTACGTGCAACAAGCCAGGCGGTGAAAGGCAAGCACCACGTGATCTCACCTGTAAGAGGACTCTAATGAGCAAAATAAACTAAGGAGCAAAATAAACTAAGGAGCAAAATAGAACCAGAGGCAAGGAAAAAGTTCTTGCATTTAACCTGTGTCTTTCCAGACATGGCTCTCTGGTTGCTTAGTAGTTTCACGAAGAAAGCCGGTCCTTCCAGCGCTGGGGCCTGATGAGGCCCGCCTGAAGAACAAACTGTGGTCATTGAATGATTGACAGCAGTCATTTCCAGCAGACAACTCTGTTCAATGCTCTAAATGGGGGCCGTTGTCCCCCAGACACCCGACTGTCAGAGCCAGGGCCCCCGCGCCAGCTGGGCACTGAGTTTCTGCAAAGCTGAAACTCACACTGGACAGACGCGGGGCCGGCTGGACACCCAGGGGACAGGGTCTTGGCCTTCTCCCGTTGGCTGTCACACCCAACCCCCGGTCACTGTGAGACTAAAAGAGATGGCACTGTGACGTCTCCTGAGAGAGTGGTCTGTGCGGGCTCTGTGTCCAAGTCCACTGGACACGGGAGCCTGAGTCCCCCACAACCCCCATGCTCCCCGCACAGCGGGCCCTCACCCGGGCCTCCGCCACCCCAGGGCTGGTGCGTGAGAGCTTAGACTTTTCAGGCACTCGGTGTGTAACGAGAGCCCAAAGTGAGGCGTATTTTATTTCCTTATGGGGCCTTTCTGGAGATTATGCACAGACTGTACGTAGCCTCCTGAATTATGAGATTTTTAAGGCTTAGACTATGAAATAAAAGGCAAAGGGAAACTTTTTGCAAATCCTTAAATTTAGAGTGATTCCAGGAGAGGCCTCTCTCATGAACAACTGTTTAACAACAAAAAGGAAATCAAAAAGTTTAGAGACAACCCAACGTAACATGTCCTAAAATCATATAAACAATAAATATACAAAATCTAAGTTGATAATATTACTGTGTATTAATTACAGAAAAGAACATAAAATAATAATAAAACATTGTGATTTTTAAAAAAGATTTTATTTATTTTTAGAGAGGGGAAGGGAGGGAGAAAGAGAGGGAGAGAAGCGTCAATGTGTGGTTGCCTCTCGCAAGCCCCTTACTGGGGACCTGGCCCGCAACCCAGGCATGTGCCCTGACTGGGAATTGAACTGGTGACCCTTTGGTTCACAAGCTGACGCTCAATCCACTGAACCACACCAGCCAGGGCAAACATTTGTAATTCAAACTGAAAAGGCTACTGGAAAAATATTTTCATATACTATTGACAGAAGCAAGTTATAACAATTCCTGCAGGAAAGTTAGGAAAGTGTGTAAAAAGAACTCTGTGTGAAACTGGGGCTGCACGTGAACACTCCGGATGCATTACTATTAAAGGTTATTGAGCAAACGTTAAAATCATATTGAGTTAGTAATGTAACTTTTTATGGTAGCCAAAAAATATCAAACACACAGATGTACACCACTTTAATTTGTTCAAAGCACTATTTGGAATGAAATAAGTATACCTAATACCTCCTAATGGTTGGATTATGGGTAACTTTGTGTATCTTATTAAACTTTTACAAACTTTCATTTACTCACCCCATATTATTGGCAACATCAGTTATACCATTTCATGATAAGAAAAAAATATTTAAAGCAACATTTAAACCATTGGCAGTCTGCAGTGCTTTATCTAATATTTCTTCTGCGTATAATACTTTTCTCTTGATCTTTGATCTATTCGAAATTGGACTCATTCTTCAAAGTCAACTGAAAAGTAGTTATCTCAGAGTGTGTTGAGAGCACAGAGAGCATGAACGAGTAAGTTAACATCCGCAAAGACAGCCCTTTCATTATGCCCTCCCCAATTCCTTCAATGACAGGGAGAGTTAATAACACCTTCATTTATGTTTTTCACACAATGCCTTACACTTTTTTGTGTTTCTTACAGCCATTCAACCATGGGGCAGCTGAGAGTGGGTCCCAAACCCTCCGGAGAAGGGTTATGAACTACCACTCTGCTCTCAAAGGTCTCCTGTGGTACCTGGCAGAGAGCAGGGACTTCAGTAAACTCGATGCTGTACTGAAATCTCTCACGTTTTAAACCACAATGAAAACCCTCAGGAGTGTGAAAAGGTCAAGTGCACGGAGTGCTTCAGCCTAGAGTCACGGAGAACCGAGTGCTCGGGCGTCCTTGAGGATGGCGTGGCCACGCATCCAGGGAAGACGGAGTCGGCGGGAAACCTGCCCAGAACCGGAAGCCCCAGGCGCGCAGACTCTCACTCAGTCACGCTGCTTCCCATACACCTGAAAATGCAACCTTGAGGCTGCGCTACACATTTAAAGTTGGTTCACTGGGTCTCGCGAATGAAGCCTTTCTTAAGTACCTAGATCAGAAACTGGCCGTCTGCTTGAATCTCCGTCAACAGCTAATAGCGGGAAATGTGAGGGCCTCAAACATACGAACAGTCAGGCTTTGTGAACACGCACACCTCTGTTTGGATGGCGCGTGTTTAATTAGCACCAGAGGAAGTCTCAGTCACAGAGCAACCCTGTGTCACACCCGCAGTGGACCTCAGGACAGCGGCGGTGCATTGCAAGGCAGCTCGGAGAGAAGACCGCTGCTCGCAGTCAGCATGGAAACAGCCATCGACACGGATGCTGCCGCGTGCTCTGCCCTCGCTGGGACATCAGCCTATATGTCCAGAGGTCGTGCTTCTGAGACTTAGGCTCCCATTTGTCACAGAGACCAGAGAAGACCCACTTCCTGTGAAAAAGTCCGCTTCAAAAGAATGTCAGCACCAAGTGGTGGCTGGTCCCCTGGTCCCCGAAGACTTGATGATGTACGGCACACTCGCCACAGCCTGCCCTTGGGACCGCCTGTCTCCTCACTTCCTGCTGGTGACCATGGCAGTGCCACCATCCCGCCAACACCACTCTAATGAAGACTGCACTTCGCCCGCTGAAGTTACCCGACTCTGTCGTGCGGTCATCCAAAGGGCGGCAGAGATGGCCCGGCCATTGTCCTGCAGGAAGAGGAGAACTGTTTTCAGCTGATGGCTAGCAGTGGAAGAAGGGTTCACGGAGAGGCTGCCTTGCAGGAGTTCATTCAAAGGCAAAGGGAAATATTGAGAAAACCGTGTGAGCTGACTGATGTGGTTACGGAATGGAAGGTGTCAAGCAACCGTGAAGCAGTCCCCCCCCCGGAAATACTTTGAAGCAGCACATAGAACCCAGCTGGCAGCTGGCCTTACATAAGAAGAGCTTCCCCTGGTGGCCGCGCCCCTGGAGTCAGGCTACCTGTCCGCCCTTCATCGGACATCTGCAGAGATCCGGGCAACGTCTCAGAGAGAAGGAATCCGGTCGACAGGGGCTCGGACTGCAGCCCTTACCCAGTGGAGGTCACCACTGCTGGGACTGGTCACAGGTTTCAGCTCCTTTCGCACCTCGTTAACAAGTGCATGGTGTCGCCTCGTCTTGGATGTAACAAGGAGACGCAGGTGGTGGTGTTTCATTTTCGCAGAACTCGGACAGAGCTCTCAAAGCAGGAAGTTGAAATCTATGTCATTGCAGCATCTCTGTAAAGAAACAAAAGCAATTTTTAGAAAAACACTCAAGTTCTCAACCTGAAATGTCCGATAAGACGCAACCCATTGAGTCTGCTCCTTGCTGACACCAGCACGACCTGATCTCCGTCCAGAAAACTCAGAATTCAAATGTAACCCTGGGACTTCGATTCTCACTGTACTAAGCATGCTTCGATTTGAAACTGAAAGAAGAGCTTCTTCACGCATTCCCTATGCCAAACTTTGTTCATCTCTTTATAATTTCAATGTTTAAGTTTTCGTTTAGACCCAGGGGAACTGTGGAAACTCTGAGCAGTTCGGAGAAACTGAAAGACCCTCAGCAACCCCCCGTCTACTTCCCTGGTGGGAATCGCACCCTCGTCTACGTGCCCCCAAGTCACAGAGACCCCGTTTGTGATTTTGAGGTTGTTTTGTATTGTTTCAGTGGTGGGGAGCAGATCTCATTTTAAGTCCTCGTTTGAAAATTTGACTACCCATAATAAATTCCATGCAGATATCTTTGATGTTTGTATGGAAAACAATTTTTATTAATAAATCGATTGATTAATAATGTTCTTGAACCTGTTGGTTGAGTCAGTAACTGTTCATGCCAACATGGCTGTGTGTGTTCAAATTAAAATTAAGTTCACACAAAGGTGCCACAGAAGATGAAAGTAGCTTTGGTCCAGGGACTTTTGAAACCACTTTTTCTTCAGGGTTTTATATCTCTAGTCACCCTTTCTTTGTTATAAATATTTATATAAACACAGCAACCCTCCCAAATAGCGGCCTTTTGTTTTCCTACTAATATTTCACCTACAGACCGAATCTTTTCATCTAATTTTGCAATGAGAGCCTTTGGAAAAGTCTCACACATATGAAACTTTGCTCCAAGACCTTTGTATCTAAGTCACCACATTTCAAAGAGCAGCAGCCAAACAGTGAACTCGTCGTGTGCGATGCCCGGGTATCGGAGGCTGAGCGGCGGCTTTGCCTGTTTTGAAAGCAGTCGACCACCTTCTCGAGTCTTTTATAAGAAACGTATGGTCACGCCCCCCGGATAAGCTCATAGTGAAGAACAAAAGAGTGCAGAGGTTACACAGTTTTTGAAGACAGGAATTTTAAAGAAGTAAATAGAACATAAAAATTTACTGTGATTTTGGGTAAAAAAAACTACAGAATTACAAAAAGCAGCCATGAATAAAAATGGTATTTGCCATTCTAAATTCATACAGTACAGTGTTTAAAGCTGAATTTTTAACTCATATGTGCTATTTACATATTCTTTTTGTTCTATCTCATTATGTTAATATGAAAGTTTTAATTAAGATCAAGTTGGGGGCTTGGCAATTTATGACTAAGCTAAAGCAAGAACTTTGGCTTTCCTCCTGGACGGTTGGGGGGCGGCCTCCCCCGGGACACCCTGCCAAGGAGCCAGGGAGACTCGCGATTCCGAACGCCGGCCTCTGAGGTGCATTGTCAATAAAACAGTTCTCCCGCCCTTTCCCCTCATCTCATTCCGTTTCACAGGCTGACTAGAGATAAGCCTGGTCAGCGTTCACATTAGAGGTCAAGGTCACTTCAGGAACTGCTTAAAGGAACTGACAGACGTCTTCGTCAGCAAGACACCTTGTCCCCTTGAATCAAAGATCAAAGGACAAAGGCGGAGGAGCGGTGACCGCATGCCAGTTGGCTTGCCTGGGGTTTTGTGAGTTCTGACTTTACAGTATACGTCGTGTGTGTGTGTGTGCGCGTGCGCGCGTGCACGTGCGCGTGATCAGTTTGGATTCCTGACCATATGTTGTCATTACAACATACACGAACACACACACACACACACACACACACGCACCATCTCACTGTGAGCTCTACTGAACTTTTGAGTTTTCAGCTCTGCTACTCCGGCCAAATTCCAAATTATGTAATTATGTTTCCCCCCGTTCCAGCGCCTTCTCTCCTGCTTATTTAGGGTAGAACGTCAGTCTTTGCTTACCCCCGGCGACGTGACATGGTGGGGTTTTTTCCATGGCAGGATGCAGGGGGATGGGGCACTGGAAACTCAGAGGCAGGTTTCCAGCCAAGGAAACCACCTTGCCACCCCGCCGTCTCCCTTGCGTGGGTCCTTGCAGTGCCTTCCTCCCAGCCCCGTGGAAGAGCCCCAGTTCCACCAACAGTACAACAGCGGTGGCTTCTTTTCCTGCTGTAGATTCTTTTCACCCAGCCTGAATAAAGGGAAGAGGAGATTCTCCCCTAGAACGAATACAGGCTGGTCCCTTGCGGTTTTCGAGTTCCTGGAAGATCTCACGAACTGCTAATTGCTTTAAATACCACTCTTGAACGAGGCCCAGGACGGAGAGCCTGTGCAGCGTCTTATAAGCTGAATCAATATCAGAGCTGTAAAAATTGTCAAGAACATGAAGACCTTGAAGCTTCTTTTGTTATAAGGAAACCAAGATGGAATATTAAATATTTAAAAACTAGGTCAGACTTAATAAATGCCTTTTCGAGTAACTAGCCTTTAAATCAAGCCGCAGAGTGGGACGGGTGGGTTTGAAGGGATATGCCGACAGCCGTGCCAGTCCACGCTGGTGCTCCTAGCATGTCAAAAAACTCCATTTACACGGAAATCGCTATATGCAAATTTACATCCCAAAAGCCACACTAGGGAGCCCAGAAATTAAATGCCTGATTCTCAGCAGAGGCATGTGTGAGTCGGGACAGGGACTCAGCCAAGACCTGGTGTCCGAAAGCCTGGAAAGCAGTCGCGGAGAGAAGAGGTTGGCACACACACCCCCGCGCGATCACTGAGATGTCAGGATTCCCACCAGGCCCCCACCACCAAGTGAGAGGGTTTCCCCACTGCACTGAGGGTGATGCTTCCCGTCCCCACGAACAGGGTCTGGGAACAGGATGGCTTAATGACACATGTCCCGGGCACTGCCGTCCTCCTGGGTACTAGACAGCTGGATGAGGACTATAACCTTTCCTCCGTCACTGTTCCTGGGACGGTGCTGCGGGCTGGGGTCTAGGAAGGCCACCGTCACGGGGAGGAGGCACAGGCCAGCCAGTGAGCACCTGTCTCTGTCTGAGGCAAAGACCAGAAGGCCAGGCAGACACTTGCCTCTTCAACGGGGTGGCAATGAGCGAGTGCAGCCCTGCGCTCCAACCCCGCCAGCCGGCCCCCGGGGCTCCGCATCAGGGCAGCTTTGCCGAACAGGGGGCGACCCAGTTGGTCCCCTACTGTGCTCAGTTATTTCAACCCTGATCAGCTCAGGGGCCTCAGAGGCGCTCCAGATTCATCAGTGAGAAACAATTCCGGAGATCAATTAGCTGGCTCTTGCTGAGCTCTGGGAGCGCGTGCAGCCCCATCACTTAGACGGAGCGGCCCCAGCCTAGCCCAGCCGAGTCCGAATCTTCCCCCTTGCGTCCCGGGCTTCCTGTACATCAACCAGTTTTATTTTAAAATCTAATATCAACAATGTTCAGTTTTCTTTGCAGCCATTGGTCTCCCTTCATATTTAAAAGTAATTTTAAAACATGATAATCATGATTTTTTCAGTAGCTGGAGCTTGGGGAAATTTTTACAGAATACAAAGTGAGGAAAACATTTTTAATTTTAAAAGCAAAGCATCTTTTCCTTAGCTGGTTGATAACAGGAATGCTGTGTGATCTGAAGACAGAAACTGACTTGTGTTCGGAGTTTAATTATTACCCTGAGTGTGCAAATCGCCTCATTCGATTCTAGAAACATTCCTATAAATAGACATTACTCCTCGTGTCCTCATTCTACAGATGTGAATACAAACTATCAGGGAGGGTAAAAGTGTAAGCAACCAATAAACTGTGGATCTGTATTGGTTTTAATTAGTTTTATTCCAAATTAATTCATCTTCCCACATTTTCCACATAAGCCAAAAAAAGCATACATTCTGATGAGAAAGTTCTCATTCTGTCCTCCCAAACCCCAAGTCCCTCCCACATATGCCTTCCAAAATTTGAGAAAAAAATAAAGAACTCATTGCCTCATCGCCATGGTGGGAGCAAGGTGGACTGTCTAATGAAAAATGTCTTCCCTGAATTTCGTCAACACTGGAGCTACCGTAGTCCCTTAGCAGAGTTTGTTCTCATCAACGGCACACACGGTTGATTTCCTACGCTAGATCGCTGAAGTCCATGGGGCCACATTGTCTTTCATGGGGTGTCCTCCCTGCAGGCCGCCCTAACTTGTTTTTGCAGTGCACCGAGCAGTATGAACGCATGAATATCACTTAAATTTCACAGTTGGGGCCACAGGTTAACTTTTGTTTTCTTCTGGCTTGCTTCCTCCTCGCTCTCAGCGATTCATGCCTGTCTTTTGCCCCGATGTCTATCGTTCCCCAAATCAGGTTTATCTGATCGAAAGAATAAGCCTTAATGAAACTGTAAACAGGGAAAGAGTGTATGTAATCATCTTCATTTGTAAGTCATGTGTTTGCACATGTTCTTACTACACAGCACCTCAAATTAGACCACCGGGGAGCAGATTTTCTGTAACGTCAGAGAGGAGGGCTCCCCCACCCCGCGCCCTTCGCGGGAGGCAGCCCCCCGCTGGAGCCTTGCGACCCGTTCTGTGGCCGATGCCCTTTCTCGTGGGTCCACCTGGACCTCCCTCCACGAGCCGCAGCCTTTAAACTGCTAGGGGTTGCCCCACGTCTTCATACAGTTTAAGGTCCCAGGCACCGGAGGATCCACCTTGTGGCCCCGGGGTCCAGCACTGCCCCAGCACCTTAGGGACACTCAGCAACCACCCATTAACCCAATAAATGGAAGGACAAAGAAAGGAATAAAAATGCAAACTGAGCACAGTAGGAGGCAAAAGGACTGTCACCAGGGTCCAAACCCCTTTAGGTCTTTGTTGCTCCTGGGCAAGGACTGTCCCACGGACCGTGAGGGATGCGAGCGCAGCGAGGGAAAGGCACGCCCAAGAGAGCTTTTCTGAAACTGAAAATTGTCCTTCGAGGTGCCAGGCGGAGCGAAACTCGCTAGGAAAGGCACAGGTCTGTCCACGCCTTCTTCGTCCGCTGGTCCGTTCACAGAGAGCACCTGAGACCTCCACGTGCCAGGCTGTCCCCCCGGAGGATGGCACACAGGCGTCGGCCACCACAGACCCCACGTCCCGGGCTCTGGGACCCTACCCCAAATCTCCATCTGTAGACTCCTTTCCAGAACAAAGGTGCAGGTCTGTCTTCTCAGAGCTCCCGGTGTTGGAATGATTGGGCTGTGGTGTGCTAAGCTCAAATCTGAAAACAAACAAATAAACAAGACATTTGGATTCTTGAAAACACACACACACACACACACACACGCTCAAGTTTAATTTAAAAACCAGAGTGAACAAAAATTAAGAATAGCAAAAACCTTGGTGACGTTAAAACACTGAAGGCCGTCAGAGCACCGAGTCCAGCGAAGGAGCCACGGGCTGGGAGGAGGCGCTGGAGGCGAAGGTCAGCCCCGCCTGCCCTTGGAGGGAGGGCAGAGGCCCTTGGCGGTGGGCGTCCAACCGCCCGCACGGCCTATTCATCCTGGTGACCCTGTTCTGAGAACAGGTGGTGCTTGAGAGGCGCGTGTCAGGGGGTGCACCCGTGGGTGTCGGTGTGCACGGGCTGGGGGTGTCGGTGGCCCCGCCCCTGGAGCCGCAGGCTGTCGTCGCCAGCACGCACACCGGGAGCCCAGGACCAGCAGCTCCGACAGGGCAGGTCAGCGGGCCGGTGTCCTGCGGAGCTCTGCGGCCCGGCTGTCACTCAAGGCATCCTTAGCAGCGGAAGGGAGGCCGCGGAGCTGGCTGCGCTGTCATCGCACGGAGAGCAGCCTGGCCGCCGACCAAATTAGCTTGCTTAGGGAGTGCGGATCGAAATGACACGGAATCTGAATGTTAATGAAAATCTCTGGTGCTGCAGGCTGCAGACTCCGTCCAGAGAGCGGCCGTCTGGAAGACATTATCTTCCTTCTCTCCCCCCTCCCTCATTTTGATTGGAGTTTTCCTGTTTACATACAATGTAAAAATAATTTTTAAGCAGCTGTGCTTGGACAACTGATGTCTGGTACGTTGCACAGCTGGGTCAGAGGTGCGGGCCTTCCCCGAGGACCGGAGCGGTTTCCAAGGAGTGAGCGTCCTTCACTTGGGCTCCCGTCTGTGAAAGATGACAACTCACATCCCAAGCGTGCAGACTTGTAAAGAAACAGGTCCAATCGTCACTGTTGGAAAGAATGAGTCTTCGCTGCCTCCGACACGTCGTGCTGCAGAGTGAAGACCATCCGACGGGCTGGGGCGCCGGCAGCTCTTGTTTTCAGAGGCCGCGTGGTAACCAGCCAACCGCGTGCCTGCTGAGAGCCAAGGCCCCTGTCACGTCTCTGCCGGTCGAGGCTGTTGATGGTTTGCTATGACACATTTTAACGACTTTAATTAAAAGTGAGCAGGATGAAGTAAGCAGAGGTAGGCAGGTGTGGATTCGCACACGGAGACACGATGCCCGAGTTCACTGGCGTGCAGCGCTCCTGGGGGGCCGCACCTCGGAGTCGTTGTTTCTAAGAGGTTAAAATACAGAAAAGGGGCCTTGATTGGCAGTCCTTGCGTCCAATAGGGGTGAGCATGACTAGAAAAGGGGTTACTATAACTCCCTGGAGTGAGACACCACATCCCATTCTGTTTCACTCTCCTTTGTGAGCGAGGCAAAGTCGGGGTTGCCGGGACCGGGTCCCGAAGTTCTCTAAAGGAGAAGCCATCATATGGTTTCTAAAGTCTAACTGAGCCAACATTGACGCCCAAGTCTTCACGTCATAAAGTATATAGAAAGATAGGAAAAAATCATGCCTATCCTCTCTCTGTCCAGAAAAAGGTTTACAGTTGTGAATACAGGAAGCACAGAGCTTATTCTCATATTACTATTTATTTATTAATTGTTGTATTATTCATTTATAGTTGTTGTTCATCTCCTCTGCCCACCCCCATACATATTTGAACAGAGAGAGGACTTGTGTAAAAGAGACAAGACCCAGCATTTCAGCTCCAGCATCCCAACTACAGTCATCGGAGAGCTCGTTACCTTCGTTCCCATATTTGTAATATATAATAATTACTTTAGATTTTTGCAATTCAAATATGTTAATGGAAAAATTCAGGACCCGCGAACTTACGTATGAATAATAACGATAACATAATATCACTTTACCATCTTCTGAGGACTGTGCCAAATACCTAATAAATAAGCAATACTGCATTTACTTTTCACACTAATGTTTAAGAAACATATTCAAAATACAAGGTTTCAAACAGCATAGGTTCCAAAATATGTTCTGTTAATCACAGATTCTACTTCTTCCTTTAGTGGTTCAGAACCTACTGATGTTTCCAAGGTAGTTGTTTTTAAATACATTGGTATGTATTCTTTAAAATGTTTTGAACTGTGGCAAATTTGATACTTAAAAATAGTAAAAACAAGTGAATACATAAATCAAATTAAAAGGCAGGTATTCATGCTTTTTCAGTGCCGTTTTGTTCAAAATCTAGATCTCCACGTAATTCCCGAGGCCAATTTTCTGGGTGGCCTCAGTGACACGGGCACTGGCCCGGTGCGGTCGCCGGCCCTGCACCGGGGGGCTGCCCCGTGCCCGCCAAACCCCTCAACCGCCTTGTGGAATAATCGCTGACATTTCAAAGAGAAGGAGAAAGGATCTAGCTGGAATAAGTAGGGCAGTTGGGATAAGCTGCCAGAAAAAAGTACTCCAGCAGAGCTAGTTTGTGATTTTTTTAATGAGGCTTTATTTTTTGGAGGAGTTTTAGATTTACAGAGGAACTGAGAAGATAGTACAGAGAGTTTTCATATAGAATTTCCCCTTCATTAACATCTTACATTACATAAACATGTGGTTATAATCAGTGAAATGGGATTGGTAAACTATTCCTTAGTTTTTATGTAACTGTTCTTTCCACGTTTGGAATCCCATTCAACATAATATATTTTATTTAGTTGCCATGTACCCTGAAGCTCCTCCGGCCTGTGAAAGCTTTCCCTACCCTCTCTGTCTCTCTCTCTCTCTCTCTCTCTCTCTCTGTCTCTCTCTCTCTCTCTCTCTCCCCCCCTCCAAACTTAATAGTTTTGAGGAGTGCTGGTCTGGTATATCGCAGGATTTTCCTCTGTTGGAAACTATAAATTTGGATGTGTCTTTTTTTCTTTGTGGTTGAATTGGGTTTTATTTCTTGTATTTTTAACTTCTGTGATTAGGCTCATAAATGTTTAGGAACGTTATGTCTCTTGATGAACTGGCATATTTATCACTATGTAAAGAACTTCTGTGCCTCTGAAAAATTAGTGTCTCTGAAGTCGACTTTGTCAAATATTAGCACAGCTCCCTGCTTTTTTAGTGCCGCTGGTGTGTTCCTCCTTCTTCATCTAATTTTGTGTGACCCAGTGTCCCATTGGCAAAGGGTGCCTCTCCTGGAAGCCGCAGAAATTGGGTCTTACTTTAATATCGGAACTGAGAATCTCTGAGATTTAACTGAGGTGTTCGGTCCCATTACATTTATGTAATTCTTCATGTGGTTAGATTTAAATCTACTATATTCCTATTTTTGTTTTAATTTCTATCCTTGTTGCCTTTTCATCTTTTCTACCCTCTTTTGGTTATTTTTTATTCCTCTTGTTGTTGTTGTTGGCTTTTCATCCATAACTATTATTTTAGTATTTTAATGAGTCTGTTAGAAACTCTTACTGCCATTTGCTTTGTTCTAGGGCTCATGCATGAACCCAGAGGTCAGGGGTTGGAGCAAAACTGAGAGGCAGTCAGAAAACCCCAGTCAAATCCTTGTGTCCTTTTCCCAAAGGTCTGGCTCCTCAGAACGAACGTGTGTGTGTGTCACCCGAGAGACCACAGCATCGCCCGCGCTGATGCCAGGACAGTCGGTTTTCTCTTCCTGCAGGTTCCCAGAAGTCCCCTGAAACACGGGAGTCATCGTCTAACAAAACCGATTCCACTCGTATTGAAGGATTCCTGGTAAAAACACCGTTAAAGTGCAAGAGTTTTCTCAAATGACTCTTCATGAATCATTTAGCGGAATATATACCCTGCATATTCTGAGTCTGCTAGGTGACAGCAAACTTCTCTGAACAGTGACAATATTCAGCGTTATCAGGCTCGTGTGACCACCTAGCACTCCATTTAAGGGTGTGACTGTATTCTGTGTAGGACAATAAATGACAGCTCGCGGGAGTCAGGTGCGTGGGAAGCCGGCTGGTTTCCGCTCACGCAGGAGGAGAGCAATTTACACCTGTAAAGTGGCTGAGGGGATACATGAAGAAATGCCAGAATTATCTGAAACATCTTCCACTTGAATATTTCAGTAGATTTTGTGTGCTTTATTCTCCATACAAATAAGAAACATTGTCTATCTTTGTAAAAACCATCAACGACGTTAACAGTCACCTTAAAATTCAATACTGTGCGGATGTGGGATGGAAAAAACATCCCTGAGGGGTAAGCGCTCATGAAATTTGACATGCCGATATTCTGTGGGAACGCGTTTCCAATATTTTTTTCCTAAAGAAGCAATCTCCACATTCTAACAACTAATATGTGAGGTGGTAACTGCAGAGGGAAAACGAGGCAATTTTTAAAATAATTTGACCCTTGCAATTCCTGCTGTGGTAGGCTCACATATCAGGAGTGGCTGCCATGGAAACCGCCGATCAATGCAGACAGCCATCTCCGCCGACAGAGGGCTGTGGGCTTGGGCGTCATCTCCGAATTTCGGCCAACGCCAGCCACTCCCCCCAGCTCCCACACTAGGTAAGCACCCACATTCCCAGTTCTCCCCCCGTTTTGCATAAATGGCCTTGGTACTTAGGGGGAGGGAAGAAATAGAAACCTGAATTAAAAACGTAAGGGGTTGGTTGCCAAGCTCCCGGGGCCAGCCCCTGCGCCGGTCTTAGCTTAGGGAAAAAAAAACTGGGACACGCAACACTATGCAGGGCACGGGAGAGTCCATTTCACTTCGAATTTTGCATAAATTTTTATTTGGAGAAAATTTTTTAAATGTTGTTAAAGCGAAATGTAGTGGATGAGGCCCCAAGAGAGGGGAAAAGTCAGCATAATCAGCCTGAACTGGGATAACCACTCCCTGAGAATGCGCTTTTTGATATAATGTTTATTTAAAGACCCTGCTTGTGCCGGGCTCCTGGTTGCTACCCAAATAATTCATCTGCGTTCACTTTAAATGAGCACTGAAGACATGTAACACTTTATTAGGATGCTGTTAAATGGCACCCAGGAGATTAAAATTCTATGCTTTTGTTGGTTCTAGTGATTCTCTGAGGGACTAATTAGGGGAAACTCTGGATTTTTCATGGTTTTCCAAAATTGTATACATATTCTCCGGTGGACTTTACAAAACCGTTTGAATTGTGAGAACTCTAGGTTTTAGCTTTTAAATAAATAAATAGTCTGATAGAAAATGTCTGATGGACTTCGATGTTAATATACGCAGATGCACTTGGAGGCTGTTTGAAAATATAGATGAAAGTGTCGAAATCTCCATGAGGCGGAGGTCGCAGGGGACCTCACGGCGCGTCTGCGCGCGGATGGGTCTTTCCCCATGCAGGTGCGCCGAATGGCCGGAGAACGGGATGGAAAGGTCTTCGCTGCTTCTCCGTCACTAGAGCTTACAGTGTGGGTCCTGTCAGACACCTTAAAAGATTGAAGGGGGTTAAATTTACATGTATCACATACAACAATGGAAGTGTAATTAGGTCAATTTACATCGTATAAAGGGAAGATGAAATACTAAAATCATAGAACATCTCATGTATTTTAAGTTAGTAAATTGGTGGTGTGTTTCTCAGAGGCCAAGAAAAAAACAGACAACATATTCATTTAGAAAGTCCTATTTTCTGACTAAGTGAAGGGAGCAAATTCTTGAGAGAATGGAAACGCTCACATAGAGCCAAAATCTTCAAGATATTAATCACATATTATTTTTATAAAGGGTTAATAAAACATCATCTACAAGTACAATTACATGCACCCTGGTGTGCATTTATATAAAATACTGGGGCAGGTCCGAGCAGAGACCAGCCTTTTGCTAGCAGAAATTTAAACCTCCAGACCTAATTATGCTTGTTTAGTCCTTCAAAGAACGTCGATTGGCCATTGTTTGCCAGGTTTTAAAATAGGACCTAACTATACAAGGATGAGCCATTCATTATTCCGCTATTTAACAAATATTTATCAAGTGTTTGTATTTTCCAGACGCACAGCCTCCACTCTGAAGCGTGGGGAGGCGGGCGGAGAGGCAGGCCTACCGCGGAGCGCCAAGCCTGACGACGAGAGTGAATGGTATCCTCTGTGGGGACAGAGGGCACATTTGCACACCAGTCCCACTGGCTTAGCACACGCTTCTCGGAGGAAGTGTCACCTGCCCTGAGCAGCAAAGAAGGAGGAGAGAAATGTGGCACAGGCGTCGTGTCCAAAGCCTCAGGTGTGAGGCTACGAGGCAAACTGGAAGACGAAAAAAGTCGGAGCAGCTGAAGTTTGGAGGTTCGGGGCCCCGGGGTGGGCAGAGCTGGAGGAGGCAGGATTAGCCGGGACCAGAAAGCCCACAGCCACGGAGAACACGACGGGGCACCCTGGGCACCGTTACAAAGGAAGCCGCGCGCACACGACTAGTTCGGGGGTCTCAGGGGCGGGGCGGGTTCGCAAGTGGGCAGCGTTGCAGTTGCTCACCGAGACAGGAAACCAGGTAGAGGAGCAGCGGCCCCGCCCTGAGGAGACTCGAAGTTGGGAGTTAAAGGCATTTTTATGCTGACTGTCACTCACTGCATAGGCCATTTGGACTAACAACCAATGGGCAGATTTGGTTTATATTTTTATTAGGGTGCATTCCTATAAAGTCGGAGATTTTGACATCCGCTCGTGGGCATCTGATAATTTGAGGAATCCGAGAAATCTGAAATGACTGTTTCACAGGCAGAGCCGGACACATTGCTGAGCCCATCCGGGACCCGAAGTGAGGCCGCGGGAGGCGGGGCTCCGGGAGGCGGGGCTGTGGGGGAGGGGCTGCGGGGCGGGGCTCCGGGAGCCTCCCCCACCCCCACCCCATGCCCTTTCAGGCCTCAGCGTTTGGGCCTCAGGGATTCCTCCCCTCTAACTGGGGTTCCCTTGGCGGCTGGAGGTGGGGGTGGCTGCGAAGGGACACACAGGTGCCAACGTGGCCATCCCCTTTTCCCTGAGGCCACGATTTCTTGGTTTTTGCGTGTAGACTTGTTAAAAGAACCCTGTCCGTGTATTTCCCTGGTTATAGTTCCTGTCTGTCTGTCTGGCTCTAGTCAAGCCTTTCTCAGAGGCCCGCGGAGACCGACGCCGTTGACGCGAACAGCAAAGTGCGCGATTCCCATCTGCAGCCCAAGGAGGTCTTCTCCTCCTAGCACTGCTGCCTCAGGCGCTGGGGCTGAGGCCAACGTATACTCGAAAATCCCGGGAGCCCCAGGATGCCACCACCAGTCAGGGTGACTCTGCCTCTGTCCCTGTATGGGGGGGTGCCGGGAGGGGGGTGAGGTGCCACGCTCGGCGCAGTCCTCGTTCCAAAGAGGTGCGGTGCAGGGGGCCCTCGGGCGGCCTGCCACCTTCAGGTGCTCTCTGCCTGTCCTTTCTCTGTGCATGAACTGAGGGCACGATGGCGTCTTCATCAAGGACCACTCCGTCTCCGCACGTAGGGGAAGACGGGGCAGCTTCGGGGGTTCATGGGCCTTACACCCCTGAATGTGGGGAGTGACCATGAGAACACCCACCATCGTCCGGAGGCCTGTACCGGGAGCAAGTCGCGTCAGCAGGAGCAGGACAGACAGGGAGCCGGCTCTCCGCACGTCTACCTGCCACCAAACTGATATCCCTGGGGTCTGATTCTAGAGCTTGAGGGCTCTGTCATTCTAGATTTTCAGTGTGCCAAGCGTCCCGTCTTGTCAGTTCGATGGTATTTTAGTGAGAAGGTGGGTGTAGATGCCTGGCGAGCTGCTGTGAGGCATCTTCCTGGCCCCGGTGCCCAAATGTGAGGCTGTGAGTGAGAGTTCATTTTTTCCAATTAGTAGTGGGAAACACTATTTTATAAAGTTAGAAAATGTATTGCAATGCCATAAAAAATGTTTCAAATATTGATGCACAAGGCATAAGCTTCTCTTTAAAAACTATCACCACACCTCTAGGGAACTAATAAAATTTTTTGCATACCTTCCGGCCCTTAATTTCTTAATCAATACCAGTTTGGAGCAAATGCGATGAATTCAGGACTAATTGGAAGGATGATTATAATTAAGGCCCAACATTCGCCCTAGTGGCGCTGTCCTGCAGCCTTCACTTTTGAGATGAGCAAATTAAAGGCTCTTTCCTATAGCAGCAAAATACCCAGGGAGGAAGTGTAACCTGCTTATACGGGGCACCATCGCCTTCCGCCCAGAAGGCGCATAGATTAGTAGCTAATGCCTTCCGGCTTAGACGAGCTGTCCGGCTGCAGGTTTTTCAAAACCTCCGTGTTGTGCTTGTATTTCTCCGGGGTTAAGTTTCGCCAACAGTAGAACACAGACCTGCTGGTTCCCGTCTTAGCCGGGGACCCGACAGACATTAGAGGTTTGGGAAATTCCCACGTAAGTCGTCTGGGAAACCTGTAGCTGCTTTCGTCACCCCGCCACCCCTGCCCCTGTTGGGAGGGTGAACAGGACCCCCGCTCAGCTCAACAGGACCGCGCTGTTGATGTGAGTGTCGGTGCACCTTGCAGGTAACCGGTCAGGCACTGAGGAGGCCAACTAAGTGCGCCTAACGCACCAGGAGAGCTGGAGAAGCAGTGTATCGGCCAGGGTCCTCCGTGTCCTCACGCACACGTATGTGTATATATTTGAGGAGATTTGTTGCAGGAATTGCTCACACAATCATGAAGGCCAACGAGTCCCACCTTCTGCTGTCTGCAAGCTGGAGGTCCCGGAAAGCTGGTGATTCAATCCAGTCTGAGACCGGAGGCCCAAGAGCCAGGAGCACCCAAGTCCAAGGGTGACCCAGGTCCAGCCGAAAAAGAGCGATGTCGCCGGTCCTCTGCTGCGTTGTCCTACTCCAGCTGCCCCCCTCCCGGCCCCCAGATTGCAGGATGCCCCCCCTCACCCCTCTTCTGGACTTAGCCTCCCATTCAAAGGCTCATCTCTTCCGGAAACATCCCATTGACACACCCAGAGGTCACGTGTCCAGCCAGGCTGACACGGAATTAACCACCATAAATGGTAAGTCCCCTTTTCTAGTAAATATAATATTAAAGATGAGACCGGAAGTGATTTTAAGAGGCTTGAGATGGGCAAACAGGAAGAGGCAACTCCGACGGTCAGCAACCACCTCACCGAAACCTCACTCTTTCCGGCTTTGGAGGAAGAAACGAAACCATTGCTGGCCAAGACTGTAATACGCCCATCATTAAAAGGGAAAGGACACCTATCAAAGAAAGAAGCATTAACCTTTTTATCTTCACTTATTCATTCATTCTGCTAGTATTGAGTATCTACTATGTATGGAGGACAAAGGATTATAAAACATATTTTTACCCTAAACTGTCATTGGTTTCTAAATAACAGACCCAGTATAATCTTAACATGTAAGTGGAGCCAGCTAGCTGCGGGGGAGCGACGGCGGTTAATTTAGAACAGGAGGTCCGCAGCCTGGCGGTCCGCTTACTTCATGCATCGGAACACCGTGTGCTCTGTCGTCTTACACACGCTCGGGCCACGGAAGGGTGGCAGGAGGGCCGCAGACCACTGAGTCAATTTCTGTTCGTCAGCCGTTTCCCAGGAGTCACTTGGAAAAGTCCAGCCAATCCATCCAACAGTATCTGACTGTTAAAAACATGGCTCATTTCAGGAAGGAAATATAACCATATATGATCCCTCTACCCTGGCAAAAATAAAGACATAAACAAAAGACAAACCAGTTTAAGTTTCATCCACATATCTAGTCCAACTGCCTGTGCAGACAGGCACCAGGCGCTGGCCTGTTGGCCCATCTCAGAGCAGAGACGGTGGGGCTGGACCGTCCAGGCTTGTGCTCTGGCCTTCTCTTCCCCATGGGGTGACTTTGGGCACGTTACTTGGACTTTATGCCCCTCGGTGACATCATTTATGAAATGGTGACAACGACAGTACTTGCCACCCAGGGTTTCTGTGAGACCAGAGGGGTTAACTCTTGGAGAGTGTCTAGAACAGAGGCCAGATGCCAGGAGAGCCAGCAGGACCCGTAGGACAGCAGGTAACCAAGCAGAGACCGAATGAAAACCAGGAAGACACAGACAGAAAACAAACGAGTGGGTGCGAGGCACCTGGAGAGCCAGCGCGTGCGCAGAGCCAAGGCAAGGTGCTGGCCAGGCCCCCACTACAATTCGGCGAGCGCCGCCCCCGGACGGCACCTCTCCCGGTCTCTCCAGCCGCCTGGTGACACGCACTCTCGCTGGTGGGCTACACAGCGACAAACCACGGACCTCTTTCCAGGGCCTGGCAGACAGGGAAGCTCCACCGCAGAGCTGGAACTGCGCACCTCTCGGTCCTTCCCTTCAGACTGGCCGCCCCGCCATCCCTCCCTCACCCGCTGGCGGATCTCGCTGGATCCTGATCTGCGCTGCTCGTCACTCATCGTTGCAGCCTCCAACCTCACCGCAGCTGCTCCTTCTCATGTCACCCTGTCCTCCTTTCCTGCACCAGTCAAGTTGGGAATTACAAACTGCTCTGTGAGGTTCTGCTGCTGTCACCCCCTGAGAACTCAATCACATTGGGGCAGGGTCTCCGCCCTCCCCCTCAGAAGGTACACAGGAGACCCTCAGAGAGTGGCTGGCACTCCCTCAAAGTTAAGATCACATGTATTGAATTTGGTTATCCAGTTACTACCTCATCATGTGTTTCTTTTGTAATTAATATGCAGCACCCAGACAGCTAGACTGCATCCCGGTCCTTGAAAGACAGTCCCCCTAGGGAGCTCCGTGTCTTTCCCAGGGAGACGCTGGCCGTCACCACACAGGACCGCACAGCCCACGGTTGTTAAATGCGTCTTCTTGTTCAGCGTTCCCGCCGTGCGTAAGAATTGCCCGACGCTGCCGACCTACCGGACCAGCTGATCCAGGGAGTCGACTTAATGCACCCGGCTGTAGCGCCAGCACTGTAATTATTTTTGGTGCAGAAGTTAATTAGGCGATCAGCCGAGAAGCTAAAAGCACGTGAAAATACCCAGCATATTTCACCAGTGAACAAGAAAATTGCCTTATTTTCTGGATAGCGGGTGGGTCCTGTGTTCTGTACACACATCATTTCTCTCGAAGGCTGACAGAGCTGCGCCCTGAGGACGCCACTTTGCAGAGATGTAGCCAGCGTTAATTTTTTGGCACCAAGTTTAATTCAAAAGGATTTAGTAAGTGTATTCATAGATTTTAAACCAATCCAATCGCAAGCCAATTCCTGCATTAATTTTCCAGCTAACTTAATTATACAGCCCCGAGCTCTGACTTCTCATCAATTAACCGAGCTGTAAAAACCTGGACCCCAATTCTACAGCGTGTTAATGAACACATGCGAGGGAGGGAGACAGGCTCCCCTGCAGCCTCTGGGCTGAAAATCAAACCAGTAAGCAAGGAGGATTTAGCCACAGTCAGCTTAAAACACATGAACACTTTAGTCTTAAAAGTGGAGCTGGTTGACCAAATGAGACAGCAAAGTGGATACTCAATAAACAAGATAAAGGGAATGGTAGCGGCTGAGCACTAAGGAAAACAAAGTTTAAAAGAAGGACAAGAACCCAATGATTGCACTCTTCAGTGGGGCATAAAACAAAAAGCAACCAGTGAACAAACACACACATGTATAGACACAGACAACAGAATGGTGATGGTCGGAGGAGGAGGAAGTGACAAAGGGGTCAAATACGTGGTGATGGAAGGAGACTGGACTTTGGGTGATGAGCACACAATAGACTGGACAGATGTCGTAGTACAATGCTGTGCGACTGAAACTTATATAATGTTACTAGCCAATGTTACCCCAATAAACCTAATTTAAAAATTGAAGAAAGAAGCCACAGAGGAGAGATTTCCAGTGGAAGCAGAGTTGTTCGATTGCAGCAAGAGGATGCAAAGCCGCGGGGGGACCCCGGGACCAATCAGGAGAGGCCGCACAGGTCGCCCCGCCCCACCCCGCCCCGCCCCGGCGGCCAGCGCCTTTGGGGTGACGTCAGATTCGGCAGACTAACATCAGGCGCTGTTCCAGCCCCCAGCTTCCATTTGTCTCATTCGGAACGTTCCCCCACAAAATGACTCAACGTGGATGACAACTCTATTTCAGGCAAGACAGAAAGATGGAAATTGGAGGCCGTGAGGTTCCATTAGCTCCTTTTGTTGCAGAAAGACAGAAGTGCATGACTCAGCAGTCCGACACCTTAGAGCGCAAAACTGGCAGACGCTGGTGTTCGGCTCGAGCGCAGCTTAGCATGGAGGCTGGTGGTCTATAGTTTGGAAGAATAGAAGAAAACAGTTTCGGGAAGGAATACAGGTCAATTTCAATGAATCACAATTAAACATTTATACACATTGGTATTTTGCAAATACCCATGACATTCAGGTCGACATTCAGGTCAAGGTCAAAATTAAAATGGGTTACATTCAGTGGAATTGACAGCGGGCCTAGAGAATGAGTTCTGATGCCCTTCCCAGATGACACAACGTTTTACCCTCGTCACCTTTGCGTTGCAGAGACATCTTCAAAAGGACCAGAAAAGTCGATTTTACAAGCTGTTCTCCTCATTTGTTTCTCTTCACTCATGTTGAAATCCAGTGAGTACAAAATGAGAAAACAGTAAGAAAATATGTTTTATATTTATTTCCTAAAGTAGAAAAGTAGATAAGTTCTTATTTTTAATTTAGAGCCAGAAGTAACATTCAGCCCTTCCCAGGAAGTGGGCTGACGAACGTGCCGTCTGGTCCCCACGCCCTCAGCCGTTCTCAGGAGATGTCTTGCCTCGTAGGACTCGAGAGGACTGTCACTCCCATTTTCTCCTCTAACAAAACTCAAGTCATCCTCGGTCCCACTGCCTCAGAGAACTTGGCCCTTTATCTTCAGAACATTTTCCTTCTTCCACTGCCCCCCATCACCCTCATCCCAAATAACCTCAGGGCTTAGGCGATACGAGAAATTATTCTTTCTCACACGGAAGATAAAATCTAAATTAAGACGTTCCTCTGGTGACTCCATGAGACTGGGGAGTGGGCATCGACTTGACCCCCTGATTCAGAGCCTCTAAGGTGGCTTCTTGGGTTTCGTAACACCTACCTAGTTATTCTTTCACGACCTCAAAACCCACCTTCTGCGTTCTTTTTCCTTTTGCCGCATCCAGTGCGACCTGCCTGCGGCAGTCCCGGTAAGAGTCTGTTCTGAGCGATGAAAATAAGATTACTTGGTGCAAAGTATTTCTACCTAGATGTTAATGCTTACATCACTGCCCCATGAGCATGCGGTGGGAGAGAGTTAATCCCGTAAGATAAAAACCAGGTGCTGTGTACTTACTTAGTTCTCACAACTATTCCTGAGACCGGGGTATTTAGTCCTCATCCTAGACGAGGATCCCGACCTTCCAGATGCCGGAGTGAATCCCGGTGAACTTGTCTAAGCCTTGGGCACTGACGTGGCCGTGACGCAGTCCACGTTTCCTCTTTCCGTTTCTTCATTACACCTCAGGCCGGACGCCGCAAACCGCCCCTTGACCCGCATCCGGGCATTCCCTTCCACTAGCATCTGAAACTGCGGCCTAAGGAAGGTATGTATACATAACTGGGAGTTATTTGGGGGTTCAAACAATATATTATTAAATAAAAATACGTGAAAATATAGTCGATGGGTTATGGGGGCTTAGTTTCTTTTGCTTTCCTTGTATTTTATAACTGTTCCATAAGAATCACATATGACTTTACTGTGGGCTATGCGAGACTTATTTTTTTAAAGATTCCTATTTTACAGGGCAAATTTGTGACTTTATTGGTAGGACCAAACCACATAAAAGCCTTCGAACATTCTTTTTAACTGAAAAATGATTGGAATTTAATGTTATGTATAAATACATACATCTATATGAAATTCAAAGAGATTTGAACGGGTTGATACATAGGTTTTACGTAGTGGCTAAGACACCTGTAAGGACCCACAGGTGTGTTTCTGCCACTTAATATCAGTGATATTTACTCTCCCTTAGCTCCCTTATCTATCAAATGGAGTTAAGCCACCACACGGTTATTGGGCTCACTCAGTGACTTTCAAAGAGAGAAGATGAGTGAAGGGACAACCGGGGCCCGGTGTGTCGTAAGCTCTGGGAGCTGTGGAAGCTCTTGTACTGTCAGAACAGCGTGAGAGGGGCGCCTTCACCCACGAGCAGCGTGGCGTGGCTGTGATGACTGAGCGAGCACAGGGTCTCCGAGCGGGATTCAGGGCGGGGGTTAATGTGGCAGTCAGTCCGTCCCGGCTGGGAAGGGCCGTGGAGATGACGTGTCGTGGTCAGTGTGGCCTTGTGGGTGGGAGGGTGTCTGGGCACCATGCCCTCACCCCAGAAAATCCGACTGCCTGGGGCCTCGGCCCGTGGAATTGGAGGGTTGCTTTCAACTTATCTATGGTTGCTATGATACAACCTACTTAGGGAAATGGCCCCGCATCGAGTTGCACTCTCATGGGCATCTACCAATGACAGAACGAGAAAACAGGTCTGGACATTAAGGCCCAGGGTGATCAGTAATACGCGCGTATGCCTGGCCACAGGACACGCCGCAGCAACATGACAGGCGGTCACCAGGGCGTCTCACTTCCAATCTAGTGTTGTGTGTGTGTGCTGTCTTTTTCTGGAACACACCAGCTCCTTTTGAAAAGACCAGTGTATGACAGAATGTAATTCCTCCCATTTACTATCCACTTCCATGAAAACTGTACTTTTGAAAATTGTATTTTCCTCAGCCAAAGAATTACAAATGGCTTTGGGAAAGACTGTTTTTAAGCAAAACCGAGCTTAAACGAGGCTGAGTGACACGTGCTGTGCTCTGCTTCTCACGGAGCCGTCTTGTCCCTATGCGACAACCACAGGGAAGCAAAGCCGTCTCTGAACCCCCAGGACAGGGCCCCCCTAATCACCAGGCCGGGACTTCACACACAGGTGTTGTCATCACAACGTCAGACAGAGGGGTGCGTGCCCGTGTGCGGAGAGAAATTCTCCGTGGTGGGGAGAAATTCTCAATTTATTTTTATACACTACATATTCTGCCTGATTATACAGCAAATTGCTCTTGAAGGAACCCGCAGAGAGAACCGAAAATAGATTTTTGTTAATTAAGGTAATTGTTTCAATACGCCCTTGAAGGTGTTACTGCCAGATGATATGAAATGACAACCGGGAAGAAATTCCACTGGCTGACACCAAGCTGCCCGGCCGTGCTGGGGAAGGGTGGCCCTTCAAACCCGGATGCCCTGCCCGCGAGTACCCCGTGCGTGGTGTCGCAGCGAAGCTTGGGCACGTTTCTGGTTCCCTGAAAACGGAATTTAAGGAATTAGGCACCTTTCCAACAACAGGGAACCCTAGGCACGTGAACAGTCCGACAATAATGCTGTTTACACCAGTCTGGTTCGAAAAGTGGCCTCACGTACGGTGCGTTATTATAATGTAGCAACGGCTACAAAGCCACCTGTCCCCTTCTCCGTCCCTGCAAGCCTTGTGTTCACAATCCCACAGAACTTGGGGGTCTCCTGGGCAGAGGAGCAGACCCCCGCCCACTGCGGAGCCCACTCTTCCCCCAGGACTGACGGGCACCGGGCCGGTGGAGCTGCTGTCACCGCAGGTCTAAGAAGGCCTGTAAGTATCTCATCCCATGCTGGTTTTGTTTACTGAAGGGCAGTCCCGCAATCTTTAAGGAAAATAAAAGAAAAAGAAAAGATGTTTGGCCCACTGTGTGGGCGAGGAAAGCGTCTACAAGCCAGTCCTCTTGCCTCCGTATCTTTATTGTCTGCTGATGAATACCCGCAGGGGCGCAATGGCCAGCCTCCCGCTCCCCAGGGGCCGGGGGCCACCCCCCAGGCTGTGTAGGTCCGCGGAGCCAGGTGGGCCTCGCTGCCACCCGCAGCAAAGCTCCATCCTCGGCTGGACCCCGGGCCAGAGCCTCGGGCTCGTCACCTGGGAGTGGGCGCTCGCTGGCGTTTAGCCGAGCCCAGCACCCAGGGGCTCGACTCCCTGCACTGCGCTCTGGGCGTCGCCCTGCTCGCTGGAAACCGGCCCGGGCCGCGGTATTCGCACAGTGGAGACGGGAGAATGCTTCGTCCCCGGGCCGCCGTTGCTGGACATCTCCCGGCACCACACTGCCCTCGGGCCGCGATGAGCTGTGAGCGGTGCCCGGGACGGAGCGGAGATCGGCCGTCCCCGATTTCTGGTCCCACTCTTGGCCCTGGCGCAGAGGGTGCTTGCCCTGCCTCGTGTCCTCCAGAACAGCAGGCGGTGGCCCGAGGCCTGTAGCTGTCACCTAGGACACAGAGGGCCTGTCAGAGTCAGGGAGCAGCGGCACGCACTGTCTCAGCCGCACCCTCTGCCTGCTGCGCGGTCACAGGCGAACCCGCCCCGCTGCCCCCCTTTCCTCGCCTGAGACGCAAACAGGTAAACGCCCCCTTGCTGAGTGTGTGCGGAGGAAGCGGGAGCGCGCTGGAGGGCACCAGCGGCGCCCCTGCCTCGGGAGAAACAGGGCGATTTCCTTGTTTCTTGGACCCGGAGACTCTAGAGGCTTTCTGTGAATGGCCGAAGGACGAAAACGCGCACGCGCTTCCCCGTCGCTTGAACCGACGCCTTCCTGGGCACCCAGAGACGCCTCTGGGGGTGCTTCCCCGGCCGCCCGCCGCAGCGCCACATGGCACCCGCGATCACGGCTAAGGGCCGAGCGGAAGTCTCCCGAGGCTCCCTGCGGGGAGGGGGCGCAGGCACCAGAGCCACTTCTGATGGGCCGAAGGCCACTGCCTCCCCGGAGGACAGACGGGAGCTCTTAGGAGGGAGGACGAATTACCACAGAAGGAAACTCAGACTCAAAAGGGGGAGAGACATCGGCCTGGAAATGATGCAGAAAATGCAGTGGGTCGTTTTCTGCAAATAAACTGCTCTGTGTCGGGAGGACACGCCCTGGAAGATCAGGGGGAAAACAGGCAGTGGATCCTGGGGCCCATGTGGCTTTAGAGCGAATATTTGTCCTCACAGTAATCTGAGCCTGTCATTTTTTTACCCCAGCTTGCAAAATACCTGCTTTCCTGTTTGCAAATGAAGTGCTAGCTCTGTGTACAGCCTGCATCTGAGACACAATCACCTAGCATGACTTCAGTTGTAGTCTGGGTTTTATGTAATCCCACCCAGCCCACCCAGTGCTTATTCGTCGAGGACCCTGCACAGAAAAATAAGCGGCTGCAGAGATTATGTACATCCTGTTGGAATTTTGCAATAAAGCAATTCATTTACGAAGCCCCTTAGTCTTGTAAAGTTATTTGGGGAGCGACATAATTAAAGGGCTGCCGTTCAATTAAGAGAACGCGTTTTCTAACCTCGTGTGAGAAGTTGACTGGGGCCTTAACAGAACCGCTGCATATTTTCGTCGTGTCCCTAGGCCTGTTTTTCTGTGCCCTGCAGTCCCCTCTCTGACCACTCTCGGTCATTTCCCTCTAAAGTGGACTTTCCGCCGCTCCGTGCAAAGGGTCTCTGCACGAAGAAGATCCGACGATGCTCGCGTCATGCCATCGGACTATTGCGATGTCAAAAAGGCATGAATTATCTTAGACGTATAACCTGAGAAACCGGCAGGAGAGATGTTTCATTATTCTGCCCAAACGAGTTGAGAGAAGAAAATGAGTCAAATGGCTTTATGTCCATTGCGAACCAGTTACTCAGTTTTTCCCATCATTTTACTACTAATCCAGGTCCATTTCCACCCCCGATATCCCCAGATGCGCCGCCCCTCAGGGGTAGGACCTCCTTCTGCAGCCCAAGGACCCTGGAGTCCCATCCTGGCCCCAAGCCTCACAGGAAGTTTTATAAATCTTTTGCAGCAGTGGAGACAAACTAGCCCTGTTCTCGGTGCTCTGTGTGTCTGGGGAGATTTTGCTTCTTTCCACCCACATTAAGTGATGAAATGTCCTGGTGTCGCCTCAGGAGATGACACCATGGCCCCCATCACACCCTCCTCCCCAGGCCCCACCGTGCTCAGCCCCATCCCCGTTCCTCCCGTCCTCCCCTCTGTGACCCTGGGGCCACGTAGCGACGGCACAGTCCCACACAGAGACAGAGTTTCCTCCACTGGTCTCACCTCTCCACCCCCAGCTAGACTATCATTCCATGAAGTCAAGGAAAACCAACAAAACAGTGTTATTGAAAGGCCCGTTGGGGGCCACTCAGGAGTCTGCACAGGAACCAGAAAACACTGCAGGGTCTTAGCTAGAAAATAATGCTTCAAAGGCTGTTTCAGCAAAAAGCGTGGTGAGCCTCCCAGGGTGGATTTCAGGGGAATGACACACCAGGGATGGCGTTCCTGTCAGACCGTCCCAGAACTGTCAAGGTCACGGACACGGCCCAGAGCTGCGACCCAGGAGCCCGAGCAGCGGGAGCCGGCGGCGTCCACAGCGGGGGCACGGGCAGCTGCCGCGACGCCCCGCAGAAAGGCTTCCGATCCTGACTGGGCTGTGAAAGTGTCAAGGGCAGGTCAAGGTGGCAGGAAGCTGTCCCAGATCATAGGAGGAGCGGAACTGGGTCTGGTTCTCTAATCCTCGCAGGGTGGGGAGCGAGGGTCGGAGCCCAGGCACCCGACCCCAGGACCTGCCGTCCGTGTTCCTGGCCCTGCACGTGAGCGTGCAAATGGAATCATAGCCCATCCTTACGAAACCTGTGTGGCTGACGACACTTGCCACATATGAAAGACAAGGAACTCGAGCCTCAAGGCGAGGCGGCGGCAAATTATGTTTAGCAATGCCACACTAGTTGATTTACATGCACTATTTCCCTTAATGCTTCCCACAGTCTTACATCGCGATGATTATAGATGATCTTGGAGCTCAGAGAGACGAAATGTTTTTACGCATAGGATACGAAAGTGAAACAGTTGCCATTCAAATCCTTGTTTGTCTGACGGCAAACTCTATAATCTCTTTATCGACACCCTTTTTTCAAAATACCTTAAAAAGGCTACTGCGTTTCCTTTGATGTTCAGCATCCTGTTGGGTGATCAAAGTAACATTGATTTATTGATAATAGCTTTCAGAATAGCTGATCTTGAGTAAGAGTGAGTCACGCCGCTCTGATCATTAAAGGTGAATTCCTCTCTGGGCTGGAAAACAAACGGTCTACTTAAAATGCAACATGGTACACACTCTTTGACACAACATGAAAGTGGTTCTTTACATTTCTACGTGTAGGGGTGCAATACTGGGTTAAGGAGGGCATCCTAATCTCTGTGGGCCTAATTTTTACACACATACGTGCTTAGCACGTGATGTGTTCACCACGTTACATGTTCCACCACGTTAGCTTATATACTGAGAATAGTTTTTAAAATAGTGCCTCTACTTTATCAAGAGTTCGGAAGCCATATGGTCACCCTAGAAAGTGAGGTTGTTTAAGGCCGGTCAAGCCTGTACTGGATTTCACATGGCCACAGGTTTGCCCTGTCCCCACGCCTCCACTCCTGCAGTGAGAAGTGACTCTGTGAGAGCCAGGGGGAGGAGGGGCTGTGACCCTGATGTGCCGTGGCTGACGCAGGGAGGCGACAGATGTCCCCGGTGCTTGTCATTCAAGAAAGTGTGAGCCTCTTTTCTTCTTGGCCCTGACGGGGCCCCGGTACTGGTTTGGTAAGGTAAGATCGGTGAATTGAGGTCTCGTGGCCCCGTTAAACATTTTAAACAAACAAACAAACGCAAGCAGACTTTGACAGCTGACTTGGGGTTTCGTCTGGAAGGACTCAGGAATGTGACATCCCGACGAGACGGTGTTTTTATGAAGAGTGAAGGCGGAGGGCGCACGAAATACGTGCCCAGGCTCTGCAGCCCCTGCAAGGGTGCGGATAAGGGGGTGTCCCGGGCGGCTGCCCCAGGCAAGCTGCCAACTAACTGAGGGAAGGGAAACTTTTTGTTTTCAATTTCATTATGAAGCAAAACGATGAACGACGTTGACAACTCGAAGCAGCCTGTCGCCCTGAGGAGCAACTTGGGTGTTAAATTAGCGGTGTCTGCAGTGCCCACGCAGGACAGCCTTTGAGCATCAAGAAGACAAAAATCATGGCTGTAGAACAGACAGACAACCTGTTCAGGGACAGTGACGATGCTGACATTGTGACAGATGTTGCCAGGCTGAGCTCAGCCACCGTTCAACGGAGACGGCAGCCAAGAGCACCAGGGAGGGCTGAGACGCAGGAGAGCAGGAGCGGAGGAAGCCAGGAGGGCACCGGGAGGCCCGGACCACGGCCGCCCCGCCCCCGCCTCCCGGTTGCTACGTGTGGGTGTGAGGCAGGACGGCGACGGTGCTGATGGGAGAAATCGCGGCTCCCTTGCAATCTGGTGTCGGAGGAGAGCTCCGCGGAGCCCCGGGCCTCCGGAGAGATGCGCAAGTGGGTCCTGGGGCAAACCGACCCTGAAAGGCCGCGGGGGCAGAGTGACAAAACCGAAGCCGTCCTACTACAGGGTCCGTCCTCAAGTTTCGACGATTTCTAGTGACCTTTCCTCAAAGTAATTGATCCCTACTCCCGTCAATCTAATATGTTGTTAATAACACCCACCAGATTATTCTAGATGTTGCGACTTTTAGTCTCTAAGATGGCAATTGGAACTTTTCCCGCAGCTTCCGAATCCCTCCTGCAGTTTCCCGTCTTGTCATTCATTTTACCTGTTTCAACACCCGGGCCATTTGGGGCCTGACTCACCGATTTACCTCTTGGCTGCGAACGCCACCCGTCTGTCTTTGTGCGTCTCGCGATTCTGGGCGGCGTTGTCTCCCGAGCAGCGACGAGCAGCTAAACGCTGACACGCTCAGAAACGAGGCACCAGCAGAGCGGCGGGCGGGGCGCGGCAGGGGGACCTCAGAGCGCTCCAGGGGAGGCTCCGCGGCGATCGTCTCCGTGCCTCGCAGTTCCTCTCCCGGCCTCACCCGCCAAGAGCCTCGGTGCCCCCTCTCAAGCGTCGGCCCGTCCTAAGGCAGAGGAGCCCTCCGTCTAAAACCGCGCTCAAGCCCACAGTTCCCGGGCCGGAGAAAGGCTCCGGACCCCCCGCCACAACCGTGGGGGAAGGGACTTTGAGGGAAGGATGGTTCTTGCCAATAGCGTTCTTTTTAAAAGTTGGACATGGGCCCATACCTTTAATTTGTATAAAAAGTAAAACGATTTTCTATACAAAATGATCTGTACATTTCAGTGAATTTCTGTTTTTGCCTATAATAGCGATTTTCAGTGTTTTTCATCTCATGGCACACATAAACAAATTACCAGAATTCTGCGGCACACCAAAAAGTATTTTATGCCAACCTGACAAAAAAATAGGTATAATTTTGATTCATGCATCCCAGACGGCTATTGTTGGTTGTCATCATTTTTTTTATTTGACAGTCTAGCGGAAAAGAGGCCAGTGCCCCTGACTAAAGAGTCTGGCGTTGCATGTTTTAGAAGTTCTTGCAGTGCACCGGTTGGATCTCACTGGTCTGTAGTAATAAGGGACGGTTTGATACTGTGACTGGGGACCATTAAAAAATGAAACCTCCCACCTACCCTGTAATTTGGCTCTTTCGCTTTTGCCGTTGTCAAGGGATCTGTAACCCACCGCAGAGAAGCCAAGTAGCAACAAAGTAGCAATTTATTACGAGTCCATGAAGAGAACTCTCTGGAATGTTTGGTTGAGAAAACACAAGGGCTATCCCAAACTCCAAAATCAAATCTTGGATTTTATAACACTGCTTAACTTCAAGTAAAAAGAAAACCACAGAGAAGAAGAGCAAAAGGGAAAGGTGGCCCCTCTAGGGGTCAGCTCTGCAATTTACCAGCTGCTGTTCAAATAACATCGCCTGTCCTTTGCCCCAACTTTCTCTTTTTACCTAGTATTACTGTTCCGAACTTCAGACTACACTGCCCTTTAATCAATCTCTTTACTCAATAACTTTTTAAAAGATTTATTTATTTACTTTTAGAGGGGAAGGGAGGGAGAAAAGGAGGGTGAGAAATATCAGTGTGTGAGAGAAACATCAATGTGTGGTTACTTCTCACGTGCCCCTGACTGGGGACCTGGCCCGCAACCCAGGCACGTGCCCTGACTGGGAATCGAACCAGCGACCTTTCAGTTCGCTGGCTGGCACTCAGTCCACTCAGCCCACTCAGCCACACCAACCAGGGCTCAGTAACTTTTTAATCCAAACTAAACCAACAACTTATTTAGCATACAAGGGATGAAGCATATCTTAATGATTTTGGCTTTTACCTAAAAGTATTATAAGATTGTTCAAACTATCTTAAAATCAAAAGGTCCTGTAGTTTTAATTTGTACAAGGGTACTAAAGATTGTGAGTCCTTCAGTGTAAACACTTGACGTATATAAATTTAACACTGCCTTTCCAGAATATTCTCTACTCAGCCTTGACCATGTTTGGCTATTCATATGGAAATTACAGACGAAAGTGTTAACTGACATATTAATAAGGAGTTAGGTAAACACACGTGAAACTCATTTTTATGCATGTTCTAATTTCAAAAAGGCCAGAGGAATCATTATTTCCTGGGCAATGAAAGATACTTTTTCATATTTCCCTTGATCTTAAACAGGGGGAGATTCAGCCAAACTTAAGGAATGTTAAATTGTCCTAATTTTTGAGAAATGTTTCTCAGAACAGAGATGACAGGGCGGTGTCATCGCATTCAGAGTGGGTAGCAAGGATGAGCCAAACGAATGGCTGGAACAGCGTTCCGTTCGAATACGCCATGTGTACAGAATGTATAACCAATGGTGACAACGTCTGAAGAACTTTATCAACAGCCTGAGTTTATTAAGCGAAGGCTTCACATCTTGTTATCTCAAGAAAACAGGAGTAAACCTTCTGAAATTAACTTGCCTTTCCGTGAATTGAATGGCGTGTTTATTCAAGGATGAGGAAGGCTTGTCTCATGTGTTCCTCTCAGTCCTGGTGGGGTCTCCTCTCTTAGCGCTACGTTCGCGCCCGTCAAAGACGCTTCCGTTCAGGCTCACAGGGAAACAGGCTCTGCAGTCGGACACTTTGTACTTGGAAATTATCGCTGTGGTGCCGGCTCCTGAAGAAAATAGACTTGCTTTTTGGCATATCCCAAAGAGGGCAGTTATTCAAAACAATTTTAAGGCAAAGCATTTAGGGTAATGTTATGTAAATAAGCAGCAAGACACTGTGGCTTTGGCTGAGTTTTTTCTTCTTGGCTTCCTTAGCTCTGTGATTTTGTCTTGAAGTTTTCATTTCTCCGGAGTTCCATGCAACCTCATTATTTCTTCTTGACATTTTCTTTTACAGACGCAACAGCTGCCTAATATTGATAAACTCGAAGCAGGCTGGGCTACCCTAAATGGACCACAGGTAGAAATTCGGAGTTGGCACCATCCCTGTTACAAAAACCTTCCTCTTTCTTTGGCATGGAAAGCACAGCATCTGAAAGCTATACACAGGAACTTTCCAGAGCACTTTTATCCTAACATAATAATCTCCACATTTAGTGCATGACCATTAAATTTGATAATAAACCGAGGTCTTAAAAATGATGAATAATTAAATCATCAACATGGGTCCATAAAAAATTGCTCAATAATGTCGTTCATTTATAAAGTTTTTATAGCTTCTTCAATGCAAATCCAAGCCATTGCTGAGGCATTATTAAGAAATTCCCATCAGAAAGGGGACAGAATTGCAAAGCATAAATAATGTGTGAAGTCCCAGAGGAAAAGAAAAAGATATACCTATAAAAAAGGAAAAGCAAAAATTTTTAAATTTTGGTAGAAACAATACAAACGTAAGGAAACAGGGTGATATTTGTAATGTGTTCAGAGAGGAAATGTGTATTTTTAGTAAATAGTTCTAAAAGCAAATAAAAAACGCCAATAGAGAAATGAACATATGACATGGACAGCCAATGTCCGCCGCACCCCCCTCCCCGGAAAAAAATTAAAGAAAAGACAGCGCAGGCAGTCGGTAACTGTGAAAACGTACTAAGCGAAGTTACCGAAAACAAGTGCTAGCGACCAACAGCACTGAAGGTGCAGAAGGACACCTGGCCGCTCAGACCACCCAAAGGACCAGCTTCACCTTCTGGAGAGAGATCTGCTCACATGTCAAAAGTCATTAAGGCCATTTTGTTCCTTTCTCATTAAAATACTTTTAATATGCCGTATTACAATGTTTTTAGGTGTGCACACAGTCACTCAACTTCTCTGCACGGAACGAAGTGTCACCACGACAAGTCCAGCACTGGCCTGGTGCCGTGCAAGGTTATTATGACACCGTCGATGATACCCTGGCCTGTGCTCTCCCTGCCCTAGAGTTACGGGTTCATGACTGGAGGTTTGCGCCTCTCATTCCCTCAAGGTCATCTTAAATGCTTGTGGCTTTCTATAATCCAAATAACAAACCTGGGAGTGAGCACAGTCTCACCTCCATTTGCCTTACGATGAAACGGATGCAATGAGGTTGACTAAGTTGTCGTCCGGCTCACAGGCAGAGGGACTGAGCGGGGGTGGCAGACAAAGCTGGAAATTTAATCTGAGCCCTCTGATCCCATAGCTCACGCTTTTTTTTTCCCCAGACAAGAAAGGAAGGATTTATTAGTTGAGGAAATGGCACCGAATCCGGAGCCACAGGCTGTGACTCAAAGACCTAGCTCTTGGGTGGCTCCCAGGGGATGGGCCGTCTAGGGAAACGATCATTAATCATGGTGGACCGAGAATTGGGGCCTCCCTCCCGTGGCTCTAACGCCGCTGAGGAGCGGGAATCCGGGGACGGGCTGGCGGCAGTGCACTAGGACAGAGGGAAGGACATTTGGGAAAAGAAAGATCTGATTGGAAAGATAGTACAGGACAGAAAAGATCATTAGCTGGGGCTGATAAGACAACCAGTGGAAGAAAATGCGAGTTCTGCTCCGTCTTCACTGCCACGTATTATAATTTTCAATTTTAAGTGTTTGCAACTTTAAAAAAAACAAAACCCTCTGGTATTGCCCTAACAGCTACTTTCTTTATATTAACACTGCTATAGAGAATAAAGGAAGAGGGACCATGTCCCTGAGGGGGCAGGAGCGTAGAAAACACCAGCATCTGTTTTCAGAAGAAATACCGAGAGTGGCCACAGAGGCAAGAAGTGGCGGGGGAAAGGCTGGCATAGTTCCTAGGAGACATTAAGGGAGGAGGAACAGGCCACTCCCAGTGTGTGGGCGACGGCATGTGGACGGTGGGGCCCCAGAGGACCGAGGGGCTTGAGGGGACATCCTCCACCCCAGTCAGACAGAATCCAAAAGGCGCCGGGGGCCTTGGTAGCTCCCCGTGAATGGTCGGGCTCCTCGCGTCCCCACACCGGTACTGGGTGAGAACAAGGCCACTGACTCTTCCAGAAGCTCACAGATCCACCCTTGGAAAGTTCATGGAAATGAGAGGCAAATCGCCTTTCTAGAGAGAGTAAGTCTCAAGCATAAAAACACATTCTGACACATTTTTGTTTATTGGATTGTACTGGAGCAGCGCGGGCTCGGCTGAGCCTCAGGGGTGAGCTAGCTCGCCCCCAAGGCCCGTCACTGTGACGTCAGACAGATTCTCGCTGTCCTGAAACCACCATGATGGGTTGGCCGTGATTCGGGGAAGGCAGCCCATGCATGTAACTCACAACGGTCAGCACTGGGAGGAGGGGACAACCGAAGGCCAACAGGGTCAAGGAAGGCTTCTTGGAGGAAGCTGTGACTAATCGTTGATGTTTTTCGGATACAGAAGAGGAAGCCAGAGGAAGCAAAGCGGGAAGGAGAAATCTCTTGCTCTAAGGCATAAAAAAGTGCAAGGAATCCTCTTCAAAGCCAGGAAATCACACATTCAAAGGCATGAACAAGAGAAGGTTTAGGGACCTAATCAGTTCGACACAGTGTGAGATGGAGGACAAGGTCTGAAGCCGGGGAGCGTCACCGAAAACGCAGGCAGGCAGCCCCCAGACTGGCCCCAGCAGCGAAGAGAAGCTGGGTGGCGCGGTGGGTTAGAGAGTCATCCTGATAAGCCAAGGTGGTGGGTTCGATCCCTGGTCAGGGCACATACAAAAATCAACCAATGATGCATAGATAAGTGGAACAACAAATCTCTCTAACCTCTCTCTCTCTTTCTCAAATCAATAAATAACAATTTAAAAAATATATTAGGGCTTTAGAAAAACGATGCTCTTATTTACCCTTGCTTTATAAATAACAAGCAAGTCTTGTCACCTTTAAAACAGGATAGCCCTGGCTGGTGTGGCTCAGTGGATTGAGTGCCGGCCTGTGAACCAAAGGGTCACTGGTTCGATTCCCAGTCAGGGCACAGGCCTGGGTTGCAGGCCAGGTCCCCAGTAGGGGGAGCACAAGAGGCAACCACACATGGATGCTTCTCTCCCTCTCTTTCTCCCTCCCTTCCCCTCTGTCTAAAAATAAATAAAAAAAATATTTTTAAAATTAAAAATTAAAAAAATTAAAAAGAAAAAAGGATAAAGAAACAAAAAGATGAAACAGAACAGCAGAGTCAGGAGCCTGGGGTTGAATTTCACCTCCGCCTGTACCAGGTCGGAGTCTTCAGCCATGGAGTTTACCTGGTTTTCCCTGTAAAACAAACAGATTTAACTATGGGAGTCTTTTATTGCTTTCCATTGATCTCTTGTTTGGACACCACACTGGTGTCTGCAAATGAGACAACTTTCCTGCTTGTTTTCACGAGCTCAGGGAAAGGTAGGCGATGACAGGGTTACTGCAGGTCCTGCAGTTTGTCTTCTCAAGGGAGCTGGGCAATGGCATTAGGGACAAAGACAAGCTGTTCTTGTGGCCAAACTCCCTGTGTAAACTTAGGTTTCGATAAGTCACCAACCCATCAGGGGAAACTGCACACCTTTCTGCTGAACACACTGTGAAGACACTAGTGATCGGAAGAAAGGACGGGAGGCTACGTCACAGCCTCACGGCCTCGTGCAGAGACCGGAGCCCTAAAGCCCTGCGGGACGGGCCCAAGACACACTCCCCGCACTGTCCGCCCTGTGCCGGGCACCTTACGTGACCTCACTTCCTTCCTTAAACCAACAGCGGTGATTGTATTTAACGCAAAGATTACTGGGAGTTTGGGGTGACATTTGACTCAGTAATTTTTTCCATTTAAGATCATAGGCGAATGGCTTTAATTAAATGTACATATTTTAGAACACACTCTTAAGAAGAGTGGAATGAGCTTAGTACTTTGTGTTCACCAAATAAAAATGCTTCTAATTTGTGAAAATAGAAGTGGATTTGATTGCTCGTCCACGAGCAAACGTAACTCTGATGAGACGATGTAAGTGGAAGAGAACTTCTGACAAACACACTCCCGACACAGCGGGCACCTCGCCGTTCACGGAATGACAGCTCCGAGGAACGCGGCGTCGTGCACACCGGTAAAGACAGCCCTCGTCAAAACGACGCGACTGTTTTGTTTTGCTTTTATATAAAATGCGAGCCCAAAAACGTTAGCCTTCAGCAACATCCTTCATCGGCTCCCCGGGTCCGTCCTCAACACCGGTCAAGAGCCACAGGGCTCCCTGGGGGTGGGGCCAGGGGTTCTCATCACTTGGAACTTTCCCAGGTTCCTCAGCTGGGTCAGGTGGCCATGGGTGCTGGGTTCCAGCCCCCGGAGATCCCCCCGTTCCCCCTCTCCCGACCTGCCACCTGGAGCTGCCCAGTCAACGCCCACCTGTCCCTTATGCCGGGCTCAGAAACGGCCTCATTTATGAAGTCCCCTACCCAGAGATTTGGTATTTCTGAAGACTTCTGTCCCTCTATTAAACTTCTGTGCTTCCAGCTCTCCTTTTGTCTCTCCCGTAGAGGAGCGCTCATCTCGTTTTCTTGTCGGTGCCCCCATGGCCTGTCATGGGGCCCAGGCCCCCAGGGCAATGACCCTCAGTGAACATCCAAACGAATGGCACAGGGGCGGGAGAGCGGATGAGCCGGCTTCTGCGTGGGGGGCAGAGGGGTTGGGGGTGAGCAGGCCAAAACTGCCTAATCCTTTCAGATGCCATAGCAACAAACTTTTCCAAGTGTGTTTTCTAAAAAACATTTCACCGCACAGGGCTGTAGGACGAGATGATGTAAAGGCTAAATCTGTGTAAAGGATAAATTTATCCCCAGGCAGGGAGGAGACGGAATACTGTTACTGATTCCAACTGGAGGTCTGCATTTCACATAAGAATATATTTCTATCGCACAATATTACTACACTTTATTAAAGTGAATTTACATATGAATCTTACTCTGTGATAATATCAGTCAATGTAGGAAGGAGACCATCAACGTGCGACACACATCAGCGCGGCCTCGGGGGAGGGACGGTGGGGATGGCGAGGCGGGCACAGCCGCAGCCGATGCCGCCCTGGGCTCTCACCCCGACGCAGAGCTTTCTGGCGACGTTTCAGGGCTGGGACGGCGCTCACGCGTTCGCCAGCAGCTGCCAGGCCGTGCTCTGAGAGCCGCTCCACTGGCTCGCTGAGTCTCCGGAGGACCCTGTGAGACAGGCGCTGTGGGTGCCCTGTGCGCGGGTCGACATGCGCGTTCCGAGGGGACGGGACGTGCGACGCCCCGGGAACCGGGGCAAAGCTCTCAGTCTCTGTGCTCTGCTCCGCTGTTTCTCCTAGAAAGCGGGCTGACCTGGGACCTCGCTTTTCTCATCGCTAAAATGTCAGGGCACGAAGAATTTCGAAACTTCTCCTAGATACTCAATGTTTTATTTTCCGTCTTCTGGCATAGAGATTGCCTGAAGTCACTCTCACGACACGCTGCAGCTGAGGACAGAGTCACATTTTTGTCACACATGAAACCACTTCGAGGGGTGGCGGCATACCCAGACACCTCGGTCATGTGTTTACACAGACCTGACAGGGCTCTGACCTGCTGTCGGCGTGAAAACCTTTGATTGTCTCACCGTGACTGTCGTAGCTCAGCTCCACCTGCCTCTCATTTGCTGGGAGATGCCACCTGTGCCCCTGGAGAGACACGCTGACGTCACACTCAGCCCGGGGGCGACAGCTCGTCAGAGCCCCGTGGCAGGCACCCGCAGCGGAGATTTCGAAAATACCCGTAATATTCAAGCTCTCATCCCAAGCACTTTTGAATCCTTTTATTCAATTAAAATGTGAAATTCATTAGATGTAATGTCTGAATTATGGTAACAGCTGTGAAAATTATTCCTTTGTCTCTACTCTGGTGTCCTTCTAATTCATTCATATTACTGTGGATAAAATGGTCTTTTAATATGCAAATATGACCACCTCATCCCTGTGTTTAGAATTTATGGCTAAACCTATACTAACTGATACACAATAGCATGTCCTTTTATGCAGTTAAGTTTTAATAAACAAACCTGTCCTGACGCCCGGCCAGCAAGGAGCTGGGCCCACCGCCCCTGCGGGGGGTCTAGAGCCATGTCTTTTCCTGACTGTTATTGGTCAGGAATTATCAGGAATTTTCAAAATATCCAAATTTTGCTGCAGTAAATCTTTGGCTAAAGATTTGTGTGCAAACATTTAGAAATTAAATTCATAAAAACCCAAACTGGGAACATCCAAAAGGCGACATATGAGACTGAAGCGACTGTGACACACCCATGTAAAGACAAAAATACAACGGATCAAAGTGTCCTTGATGAGAAAATATTCACTGACGTGGAAAATAATTATAATACAATGTTAATTATACAGCAATTTCCCACCCACATATGTGATCACACGGAATAAAAATAAAGACATGTGCCAAAATCCTGACTGCCCCGACTCTAGATAAAGAGGATGTGGGATGTTATCCTTTCCTCAGCGATTGGCATTACTGGCTCTAATGCTGTTTTGTGTTTCCAAACCTCCTTACGATTGGTTTTTACTGTTTCGACAAGGGCAAGGGGGAGTGGGATGTAAAGTAAAAAAAATAATAAAGCCAGTGTGACTGCAATTACTTTTCTGTGAACTCTTCCTTATACCAAATGAGGATGAAACTAATATTTTTCACCTTTCACAGGAAGACGCCGGCTGGGCTTAGGGAAGACAAGAGAGTTGGGAATCAGGACAGAGCTTCTTCCACCCCGTGTTCATGGAGAGTTTGTCCGAATGAGAGCAAATTGCCATCAAAACATTTCTACCGGAGCACCCGCTCCTTCCAGCCCTCCCACCTGAAAGTCCTCACCCGGAAAACCATGTCCTGGCACGTCCCTCACGGGGCCACTGGTGCACATCGGCCTCACCCGAGGCCCGCCCGGCCCACAGGCTCTCTGGGCAGCAGCGAGTGTCTGGCCACTGTGTCAGGCCCCTGAGCCAGGCCACGGTCCTTCCTGCCCCTAAGCAGATCTGGACGCCTCCCACAGCGGGGGCCCGGTGACAACCGCTACCTGGGTCCCCTTGAACTTGAATGTTCCACAGTTCTTATGCCTTAAAAAGTCCTCTAACAAGTCACAAGACTGGGCATTGTGGACTGGAGACTGGTGTTTATTCTTTTCTTCTTATAAACTCAGAACGATTTCCATCGGTTCCAAATTTCAAGAATGGTCAGGAGTTCCTGCGATGAACTCCCCTCCCCCCCAAAAAATACCCAAGACCCTGGTTGACAGCATCAGAGAGATCTTCAGTCCTCTTTGGGGGCCACCTTGAGAAGTGTCCACATTTTCCGCTCAGCAAACACAGGCACCCGCAGGCTTGGTGGCCGGACTGGCGAAGGCGGGGCCCCAGGAGGCTGTCAGAGCGGACCTTGTCCCCAAGTCCCCCGTGCATGGGGCTGGGGGAACAACACGTAGAGCACGTGTGGCTGTAATTACGCCAATCAAGCAGCAGGCAGGCAGGGCCACTCCATAAGCAGGTCCCTTCGATACCTTACATTGTAACTTTAAGAGCAGTTGGTAAATTCCAGAGAGCTAAGACAAGGTGTGCTTCCTCTATGCACCCGGCCAAACCTGCGCTGAGTAAAACAGTTGATCCAGGGGCAGGGGCGCCATGGACCCTCGCCTGCATTCCATGTGTGTAAGAACAATACCCCCAAGCCCTTCTCCTGTGAGGCTTATGACCTAGGTAGGCAGACAGGTAATTGCAATTCAGTTTGGTGAGTGTCACTATCCACCCCGTGGTGTCACGGCAATGGGCGGAGATCCCTCAGCCCCCGTGGGCAGGCACCGCTCTGGGGCAGGTGCAGAGGTAAAATGATGGCGAGGATAGGAAAGGTTCCTGTGGCAGAAGGTACTTGGTCTGTGGCGTGAGAGTGCACTAGGTGTGGTGGCACCTTCCCTAGAGGGACAAAGGGACGGAGCCCAGCCCCAGAAAAGGTGCCGTGGCACCTGTGCATGGTTTCCCAGGACCCTGGGCGCAGTTCACGCACGATGGGCTCTGTCCCGAGCATCATGTGTGTGGGGAGCAGGGTCATGGGTCGGGAAGGGGAGGACGCCCTGTGCACGGATGGAGGCGAAGCCTCCGGCTTTCAGGTTGCATCTCATGAATCTTAACAAAAATTGGTAGATCCTTCCAGGTGAAGGCCAGCTCCGGCGAGGCAGATGGGCTGACCAGAGGGACGTTAAGGCCTGGGTAGCGAACGCATGTCGGAGTTCCCCGGGACCTCGGGGAGCCGCACCCCCAGCGGTAACAGCCCTCTGGGTGGAGACATCTGTCAGCATGGAAGGACCCGGGCCGCACGGAGAGATGCTGACGCAGGCGATCATCATGCAAATGCGTTCACTTCACAAAGGAGGTAAGTGCTCCATTTCAGGTAACTAAAATAATTTCCCCAAACCATTTGCTACTGAGAGCAAGCATCTGAGGACACTCGTGATGGCAAAATCCTAGAAGGACTAAGGTGTCGGCGAGTGACCTAGGAACCACTGCCCGCGGGCTTCACGTGGCTGCGTCGACGCGTCCCTGGCCCCGCCCTCTGTGGAAGAGCCCGCGGATCCCTGCGGAGACTATTTCCCCAAGAAAAAGGGATGTGACAATGCGGTTTCCGTCAACTTTTATAAGCACCTGACGTGCTGTCTCGACACTATCTTACTGCTTTTCCCCAAACACCGTCCTCATTGTTTGGCCTGTACTGAGCAAGGGGTGATGCAGAACCGCCAGGGCGGCCGGACGCTGAGAGGAGCAGACAGCACGTGACCGTCTTTATATCCAAGCGCTTAGCGGCGCGGGAGGGAGGTGCCGTGTGGACAGGCGGACATGTTCGACGGTGCCCCCCTCCCCCGCGGCCAGCGCCAAGCCCCGGAACGAAGGGACTGGGCGATCGGGGCTGAAGGTGGCTGCTTCAAGCCCCCGTGCGCACTTCCCTCTTTCTCTTCTAGCGACGGAGATTTGTGGTTCAAACTAGCAGGTCTGACCGTCCCTGGCCTGCAGTGATTGTCTTCTGTCACGACCTGGCTTCACTCTGCCCGCTCACCTGGCAGCGAGGTCTGCGCCGGCGGTGCCGGAATGAAGCGCGGGATGGATCCCATGGGCAGCCGGGTCCCGCGGCTACCCATGAGCTTTTCTGGTCTGCGCCCGGCCTGGCCGTCTTTCATTCACAGGGACTCGTTGCCCTAGTGTTAGGCGATCAATCTGGACAGCGGTTTGCTGGAACTAATCGATGGGGTCTAAGAACGTTTAACAGGACCTACCCCCGAGGGACCAGTTAACAAAACAGCGCTGACAACGCCGTCAGCCATTCCAGAGTTAAAGAAAAGGTGTAGCTTTCTTCTCTAGCTATGGATTTT
The DNA here is from genome assembly GCA_004026545.1 of Mormoops blainvillei. Classification (NCBI taxonomy): domain Eukaryota; kingdom Metazoa; phylum Chordata; class Mammalia; order Chiroptera; family Mormoopidae; genus Mormoops; species Mormoops blainvillei. Next base: position 28,948 of record PVJD01003246.1, on the reverse strand, counting down.
TAATTGATTCCATACCCTGCCCCCTGACGTAGAAGCTCCTCCATGACATTGGAAAGTATAAAATGGAAACCGGCTCACGAGGCTGCCTGATGCTCCGGCTGATCAGCCACGGGCCCCAGGCCGTCCACCAGCCACGACGGGGCCGTGCACTCCCGCCGGCACCGCCCAGCCACGAAAACGTGGCAGCGCTGCGTGCCTTTATCAAAATACAGAATAGCTCGTAGGGGCCAAATGGTGCGAACGTACAGATTACGGCATGGAGTAGAACACTAAAGCAGAGAAGGCCTTTATCGTTCCTGAGCACAACATAATGTAACCAAACGCCAAGTTCTATTCGTGAGGAAGGCGGAACCCTAGACTGAAACCAGAGGGAGGCCCTGGGAGTCAGTTCGCGCGAACATTTTGTGCTAAATTTACCCTTTCTCCGTCAGAGAAGAAAGACCACAGCTTTGCCACAATTTCCTGACCAATTGTAATGACGAGTTCTGTTAATTGGCATGAACAAATTACCCTTAAAATTTACTTTTAAAACTAGAAATACTCACCGATCAAAATGTGTTTTAACAAATGGGAAGAACCCTAGAATTTTTCAATGTTTCTAAAAGTAAGATGATTTTTTTAATACCTGAGTAAAATTATTTCACAAACTGGATGTCGCGAATGTGGAGTCAAATCTTCTTTCATTACTAAGTGCCGGCTAACGGGGCTGGAAGTAACATTAGGGCCCAGGAAGGGTCTGACTCATTTTGTAATAAGTGAGTAAGGAACCTCGGAAAGATTTAACCATTAAACCAGCTGGGGGGGCAACCTTACACTTTCAGATGACCCGAGCACTGGGCTTACGCCTCCAAGAGTTTGGAATGAGGGGAGGCTGGGAACGGGGAAACACGCAGGAGCTCCGGGAGGGGCAGACGCAGGGTGCAGAGAGGGCGGCTCACTCGTGGGAGCGGGCTCTGGTTCTTCTCAGGTGTGGCTCCCAGGCTGTACCCACACTTGGGCTCCTCCTGGGCAGTGGGGACCCCGTCTGTGCCCACCCCGGGGGTCACAGGTGTGAGCGGGCAAGCGTTCACTCCCTCGCCTACTCCCACCACCAGGAGGTGACACTGGCCCTCTTCTCTCCGGAGAAGCCCTCCCATCACAGCCTAGCCCAGCCAAGCAGAGGCCAAAGGACCCTGGAAGTGTGTCCCTTGGTCACCAGGCCACACTGGCTGCTTTTCCAGAGCTCTACAAAGAGCATAGGGTTTGGACCCTGAAGTCAGATTTTGACTCAACATCCCTCTAACTAGGTCATGAGTTGCTTCTGGGAATTACTCAGAGGGAACGTGATGTAATGTCTGGAGAACACCTGACCCCGGGCGCCGACAGCCGTTCAGGTGGCTCCAGCTGCAGGCATCGCCACCTCGTTGAGCTCAGGGACCGCCTGGCTCGGCGTCAGCCTCGAAGGCACCCACCCCCGAGGCGGTTTGACAAAGTGGGAACTTACATCAAAGTGACGTGTCCCCCAACACACCCTGCCCCATGAGCAGTAGCTACTCAGCACTATTCTCCCAAAAGCTGTCGCAGTCTAATTGTGGGGTCAATGCTGACGGGGCCTAGTCTGCCCAGTTATGCCCTGGAGCGGGAAGGCACAGAGGGTTGACCCGTTACTCGTGCAGCTTCCGCTCTGGACTAAAGCCCCGCGGGGCGGGAGTGACTACGTGGGCTGCCATGTGAAGCAGAGATGCTGAGAGGGGCCCACTGGAGAGAGGCTGGGGGCAGAGGTGACCCGTGACGTGGAGACACAGGGCAACCAGGACAGATGCTGATGTCCCCACCCCTGTGGCCGGCCGAGAGGAGCGTCAAATCCGGGACATCCCCAGAGAGCTTTCCAAGGGAATCAGAGTAAAATCGACGTGGTGACTAAAGGGGAACCTCTGTCCAATCAGGTGCAAAAGTTGGGGACACAGGGGAGGAGGATGCTCAAGCCCTGCCCCAGCGTGGGTGTCCAATGTGTGTGTTGGGCTCAGACACAACTCCTGGTACGGTTTCCGGGGTGGAAAGCAGACCTTGTCCCTACGTCCCCTGTGTATGGAACTGGGTGAACGACTCTTAGCAAATGTTTAGTTGTAATTATGCTCATAAAGCAGCAGGCAGTAGGGCCGCTCCGCGAGTAGGTCCCTTAAATACTTTCCACGGCAACTTTAAAAGCAGCCGATCGATTCCAGAGAGTGGGGAGGAGGTGTGCTCCCCGTACGCACCCAGCCGAGTCCGTATAAAGGAAAACACAGTCGACTCTTGCACGACGCAGGTCGGAACTGCACGGGTCCACTTACAGAGGGATTATTTTTCAATTGACCCGCTCAGTTCAAACCCACATTGCTCAAGGGTCCACATATGCAGACGGCTGACTTAAGCCATAGGTAAATTTTCAACGGCACGGCGGCTCGGCGCCCCTAGTGCCCATGATGCTGTGCTCGTATTCCCTTGAACTTCGCGATCCCCTACCCTGGCCCGGCAAATCGCACCTGATGCCGCTCACTCAGCATTCACGCGGCTCCGGCCGCATCTGCCCTTGACGGCCCTCCCACGTCTTCACGCAGGAGCGTCTGTGTGCCTGTGTGTCTGTGTTATTTCTCACAGACTTTAAAATGTTACCTGTGGAAGCTTTCTCTCCTATGAACTCTTTCGCCAGAGACAGAACCACTGCATGTTTAAGCTGAATGTGATTTCTTTTTAATTATGAGAGGTTATTATCAACAGATTAAAGTTTCTTTTTGACTCGTGTTTCTTATGGAAAAGACAGTCCCTGAAATGGAAACTAAAGTAGAGAAAAGGATTTTGGAAGAACTGCTGGACACGGAGCTCTTGAAGCAATACAAGGACAATTTTCCTGGTAATTGGATGCAGTTGAGCTTAAATATTTATTGAATATTTGCTCTGTTCTCCTGGTCAAGCCCTGGGCTGGCGGGGTGACCGGGATGCATGAGGTCTAGCCATGTCTCCGAGCAGTCAGGCCTGGGCGCATCTATCAAACACCCCCAGAGCTAACGCTGTCGCACGCCACCTGTGAGCTCTGCTGGGAGTGTGGGGAGGGCGGAGTGGGTAATTTTTGACTGAATATTAACATTGGCTTCCACAAAGTGGAGGACAAATGAGCTGAGCCTTGCTGGTGGGGCAGGGAGATTAGGGAAGAGTCCAGGCTGAAGAGAGCATGGGCCGGCGTGCACCCCAATCAGCCCGTGATAATAAGGAGACATGAGATAAGCCTGGAATCAGAAGTCGTGGCTTTTATGTTCAGTCGCACGCGAACGAGTTCCGGTGACTTTCTGCGGTGTAGCTTGTCTCATTTTGAGATCTTGTAATAATACCCATGTCTCAGCATCGCTGTGAAAATTAAGTGAAAGCATTTGCACGTTAAATAGACCATGAAGTCTCTGGGCCTGAGACACAGGATGCAAGCCTGCCCCCCTCACAGCCTCATGTGCAAACACACGCACGCACAGACACGCGCACACGGGCCACTGTGGGAGCAGCGGTCGAAATATTGCAGTTTTACGGTTGTTACTTCAGACGTCACACAAGCCTCGCCCCACCCCCACGCCTGGGTCAACACGCTCTCAAAACGGAGTCTATGTCTGGTGACTTGCGGTTTTCTTAGCCACGCCCTCGAACACGTTTCTGACACAGATGTGTTATTCACGTGCCGACTCACAGACAGGCAGCCAGAAACAGTGACACCAGCTGCCCTTGAAGAAACAGCCGCGGGCAAAAGAGGCCAAGCGGTGACTATCGCTTCGTAAGGCCCGTTCTCTCTCATTTCCGCCTTCTCTCCCATACTGTTCTCAGAGGCACACTGTCACCAGGACCGGTGGTGAGGGCTGGGGGCCTTCGCTGCGCTTCTTCCTCTGGGGAAGCCACATTGAAAACACCTATGGGGCCTCCTCTCTTGGGGCTCATCGAGTCTCGCTGGTGGGGAGTCTGCTTGCTTTAAATATTTCCTCTCCTCGGGTCCCCGAGAATAACGTGTAATTTGTAATGATAACTGGGATGATGAGTGCCCGCTGTAGTCAGCTATTACCACCAGCAATCGGCAGACCTTTCATCTCCCGTCGGGCAGAGCGGCTGGGATTAGGACCAAAAGGCGGCTCTCATCTCCCTCATTTCCTGACTCAGACAAAAGGCAAGACGAGGTGCCTGTCTGTGCTGATAGGTGTCTGATCAAAGCGGCTGTGAGCTGTCAGAAGCCCGCCGGCCTCCACAGCCTGACTCCTTCCTAATGCGGCTCTGCCTTTGATGTGCTGGCCGCCTCGCTGGTTCTATTTATGTAAAAAATAATAATCAGGGTTGTAATCGAACAGGAGAAAGTGCCGTTTTCCATTCTGAAGCCGGCTTTGCAAGGGCATGTGCGCCGGTCCTGCACTCTGTGTGTGCGAGTGCGGTTCATTCAATAACCTAGAAACCGCCGCCTACCCCCTTTGAACCTTCATCAAATAACTTGGGCAGTGAGGATGCTGGTAGGAACAGATTATTCCTCTCGGAACGTTAAAAAAAAAAAAATCCCTCAAGTAACTGATCTCGAAATCAAAAGATTTCTGGTCAACCTCAGGTTTCTCGCTTTCTGGCCCCGTGAATTTAGACCCACTGCTCCTCACGCGTGAGCCCCAGGCTCGCCGTCCGGCGCAGAGCACGTGGCTTCATTCCTGTGCGCCCAGGTTTCCGTGAACGTCGGATGAAAACCGCCGCAAGCGTGAGGTTATTATAAGCGACGGAGGAGGGTTTTGGCCACAGGTGAGAAGGACCAGGATTAACGGCGGTTAATCCCTTGCTTCCCCAGGTTCCAAATTTCTGGAATGAGTGTTACAGTTTATAACAAATTCAAGTACAAAAGGATTGATCTCAGTGTCGAGCACATGGTAAGAGGCCAATAAATGTTTAATGTTTTTGTTGTTGTTTGTGTTAATTACCAGGGGCGGGGCTCAGAATTCATACCCTGTCCCCAGGGAGCCACCGCCATATATTCCCCTGGCCTGCCGCCCGCCGACAGGGTGAAGCGAGTGTCCCCCGTCTCTGTGGTGAAGCTGACCCCATGAGCAAGTGAGCAGATAGGTGTGGGCAGGAAGGGGTGAAATGTTACTTCGAGAACCAGAATGGCATAGGGGTTAATTCCCGAAAAGTTACACGCATGCCCTGATTACCGCGGTCACTAGCGATTTCTCAGCCTTAATATTCACATACACACACGACACACACACATGACACGAGCTTTTTCAGGAGACTCTTCTTCCCCTCAGAGGGCTGGAAGTAGCGGATAATTGATTAGCTCCCTCTTCCACTCCTCGTGGGCCATGGCGCCCAGTTGTGAGGCCCGGACCCCGAGCTGCCGGCACCGCCTGCGAGGAGGGGCTCAGTTTCCCTGTTCGGTACACACGTTGGGTTCACGACCCCCATGCCTTTGGCCGTCACCTCCCTCAGCAGGGCTTCCCCATGTGAGGACGTCCGCAATGTGGCCCTTTCCACCTCCTCCCTGCGCTTCTCCGGACTGCCCTCCGCTCCAGCGGGGCGCGTGGTGTGGGTCCCCCGTCTTTTGACATCTACCTGTGTTTCCCATGGGAGGAGGGGACAGAAGAGGGTGAACCCTTAGTGTCCCAGGGCCCCGGCCCCCCTCCAGGCTCTGTGTCTGGGGGCTGGTCACCCCTCCACCCCGTTCTCCCTGAAGGTCTTGGAGAGTTAAGGAGTCATTAGCCCCAGCAAACATCGGCACCCCTCGTGGCCCCAATTGCTTCCCTGCACTCGGATAATAGCTTAAGCCCCATCTTCCCCCCAATGTGCCGAATGTCATAGTGTCCTCTGTTTCTGCCAGGGTGTGACCCTTCTGTATGAGGGTCCGAATCACACAAAATGGGGTGTCAGGTTGAATGTTTCTGAAACTCCCTAAACGTTTCCTACTCCACCCACAGTCCCAGGGCCAACGGATTTTACCCCGAATCCACTGTTTCCTTGACCTACCTGCTCGTTCTTTCCTTCTGCACGTGCCTCTATCATAACCCCCCTCTTACCTGCACACACATGCACGCACACGCAGGTCTAACACGTGCACACACTGACAAACTCCTACAACTGCTCTGCTATGAAATAGCTCCCAGAATTCAACTCATTCGCTTTCCCTAGAGATGCCTGCAGTCAATTCAATTATTTGGGGAATTATTTGAGACTTAATTATTTGACCGATAAAATCTTTAAATCACCCTCTGAAGTGGTTTTTCTGTTGCGTTGTGTTGTGCTGTGCTGTGTTGTGTTGTGTTTTGCTTTGCTTTCTACAACAGCTCATGAAAAGAAATGTAAATTGCAGTTGGGGGAGAGCACTGAGCTGTCTCAGTGACCACGCTTCTACAGACGCGATCCTGGCCGGTGAAGTCCGGTCTGCGAGAACAGGAAACGGGCCTTCGTTCTTGAGCTGTTTACTGCGACGGTTACAGCTCACGGAAACCACCCCTTTATCTGGTTCGCGGCGACCCTGTGGGGAGCGTCTCCGCACAGCCCCGGGCGTCGCTGGCCTGAGGAAGCACGACGAGGACGCCCAGGGTGAGAGCCTGAGCCCAGCGGCTCCCCGCCCCGCGTTCGTCCGCCTCCTGCTGCCCGGCGACAGCAGAGCAGGACCCCTGCGGTTTCTGACTAAGGAGCCTCGCTCGTTTGTCTCAATGTGCCCGCATACTGTCAGCGTGACTGCGGTTAACACGTCGAGTGGAAACGTCTTCCCTTCCATTCGTTTGACGCTTCCAGAAAACCAGGGGAAATGGATTATGAAACAAGGCGGAAACGGGCTGGCCATGAGGCAAATGACGGCGTCGGGAGGAAGAAGCCATCTGCGTTGTTGTTGGTTCGCGTTAAACGAGGTGGTCCGAGGCGCACAGGAAGACTCCGCCCTTGGCAGCAAAGCCGGGAAGAAGCAGAGGCAGAAGGATAAAACGGGATAAAGGAAATATGCACGTTCGTGCCCAAGGCTGGGGGCGCTGGCATCGACGAGGCGGAGAGCGGCAGCCCGGCTCAGCCCCTCGCGGGTGCCCAGCTCAGCCAGGGCTCCTTCTAAGACGCCCGTCTCTTTAAACTTTTTCTTCATTGCCGCCTGGGAAGGAATGATAAACATTCATCACTGGAGAAGATTTTGAAATTTATTTAATTAACATCTGTAAAGACTGTTAGGACCCCCTGAGCAGTATGCTTCCGAGCTGGAGCGAGATCACTGCGATTAATGAGAAAGGCTCTACCGTGAAACCGCGGCTCCGGGTCCGCCTCGGCCGAGCCTTTTCACCCAGACGAAGTGGGCTCGGCGGGCCCCGTGTCCATAAACCCACGTGCTCGCGTACCGGAAAGTCCAAGGGCTCCACTTCGTGACCAAAGCGCCCCCCAAAAGTCCCACCTCCAAATACGTCGCAACTGGGGTTGGGCTGGGGGAGCACAAACCGGGGCACGGGGCGCCCTGCCGGGTCTTCAGTCCCCCTGTGCGCAGCAAGGACCTGGGCCGGACCTGCCCCTGCGGCCCTCCTGGCCTGAACGCTGCGCACGTCCGGACTTTCCGGCTCGCCTCCTCAGCCCCTTCACCTCCGGCCCTCCGGCCTCCAGCAGGCCGGGGACACTTAAAGGACCTGCAACGTTCTTGGGAATGGAAACTACCTGAGCCGGCACCGCATTCCGGGGGGCGTGGCCCCGCTGACGCCGCTGGAGTGACCTGCCGCCGCTCCGGAGGCCGCGTCTGTCTGCCGGCCCCTATGCCGCAGGCTCGGTTCCAAGGCAACAGCTGCCTCGCAGGTCCGGTCCCGCCCTGTCTCCCGGGCCTGGGGCGCTTTGCCTTAGCTGCTGTCCTCGGGTCCCCTCGACGAAACCCAAACGCCCTGTACCTCCCTGTTACGAGCAGAAACATACAGTTCGCTTAAAAACGCCTTGAAATCCGTGCATAGGGCTGCCCTTCCCTTCTTAGGCAGCACACCGCATGTCACCTGCCCGGTAACATTCACCCCACCAGACGGCGGCGTTTCCGAATGGCCACTGGATGCAACTGGGTGGAGCAAGAAGTGACGCGAAATCCAAAAGGGACCCAGGGCGACCGAATGACAGACTCAGAGGCCGCAGGAGGACGTCCCTTCCTTCTAACCTTCTCTGGTGGAAATCCACTTGGTTTTCCCCGGTGCCCCAGTGTCGTCCGTTGGCGAAAGACCTTCATTTACCCCCGAGGGGTCAACCTCTGCTGCTTTGCGAGGACGGCGGCGACTCTGGGTGTGGAGTTTGCGAACATTGCACCTGGTCCAGGGGCGGGGAGGTGACCCAATGACCCGACCATTTTCCAGGAGATGGAACAAGGGGACAGAGATCGCAGACCAGCACCGGAAGTCAAACGTCCTGGGGAGGCAGCCCACTGGACCCGTGGTCACCTGGTCTCTGGACCCCACGCGCTTACGTTCCCTTCACTTCCGTGGTCTCCAGCGTAGTCTCCCAATAAACCCGCTTGGTTTCATTGTTTCGTTCTTCTTAGCTAAGTTAAAGGAGAACAGGCTTCTGTCGGTCACCTCGAAAAACAAACCCCCAAAACCGTTACATATGCATTTATTTAGCAAATAGCTTTCCAAACAGAGAGCACGCACACGGCTCGCTGTCTGACCGAGAAGGGCCTCGGTGGCGGGACATTCCAAGTCAGTGACGCAATAGCCCCTCCCTCCCCGAGAACAAAAGAGACAGTGACCGTGCTGCAAGGACCGTGCTCCGATCTCAGGGAGGGTCGCGCTCAAATCTCGATGTTTTATTAGCGGAACGCCTCTTCTCTCTGCAGCAGTGGGGTGGGAAATGCGGCCCCGGCAGGACAAGTGAGCAGCTGTGAGCGGAGCCTAATCATCGAAACAAGCGAGCAACACTGAGACAGGACAGACTGACAGTGACCGGGGGGAGCGGGGAACGGGGGGACGGGAGGGGTCGTTAGGGAGCGTGCGCGAAGGACCCGTGGGCAGAGCCCAGGCGGGGAGGGATGGCGGGCGGGGCAGGGGAAAGTGGCGGCGGGAGAAAGGAGACCCCCCGTGCCTGAGCAACAGTGAGAAGAAAGGCAAGCCGGCGGAACGGCACATTTTAGACCCCGCCTCCATTCCCACGTGACGTACCAGAGGTCATTTTCAAGCAAGAACTTGTCTCTACTTCACCCAAAGCTCTTCACGGAAGGAAAATGATGGGAATTTGGGGCAGCGAAGACAGACTTCAAGGAGCCGAAGGCCACATGGGACCTTGAGGCTACAGAGGCCACTGGGCCTGCGAGCTGAGATTCCTGCACATTAGGTGCCATCCGTGAGCTGCCAGGGGCGTTCTCCCTCCTACAGGAGGGGTGGCCAGAGTCTAGCGCGGGTCCTGCCACACCTCCGGACGCTCCCTTTGAAAACTGGCGTCTCGGTCCCCCGGCCTGTCAGCGTGACCGCAGGCACCGACCCGAAACACGATAGAAGTGCGCATTCCCGTATCCGTGACCATCCCAAATACGTGACTTGGTGTCAACTCTGAAAGTCCAGATTCTTGGAAAGTGGCAAAAAAAAAAAAAGGTTCGTGATAGACTAACAGGATACTTTCCCTGGACATATTGTTCCGACGGTTCTTGTGGGACAACGAGCCTTCAGTGACACGAAAGCAAACAAAGAGCATCTCCTGGAGTGACAAAGGCCACGTGACAGCCTCTACCCAGCTCGGCCGCTTAGCAAACGAGCCTGTGCCGGCTGCAGAAGCAGCTAGGCTGCGATGACGCTGCTGAAGAAATGGTTTTGTACGGACATGTTCACGGTATAAAAGTTCCCCGGGGGCCTGGCGCGAGGGTGTGGGGTCCGGGTGGGTTGGGGGAATAGGCTTCCTTTTTACTCAGTTGTTGCAACGTTGAACAAAGTGCCACCAGAAACCACTTACATGTCTGCAGGAGTGACACACTTTGCACGAGCTCTGGGGTTTGGTTTTGTCGTATATGAGCTCCCTGCCTGGGAGGGACAAGAGCTGTCCACAGAGAATCTTGTCTGCTGTTTAACTTGCTATATTTAACCGTTTTCATTGTACTAACAAGTCAGGTTATAGGAGAAATGACAGGCAATCACATTGACAAGTAAAGAATCTCTTCATCAATTATTAATTACTTTGCTTATTTGTTTCTTTATTCAGCTGGTATGTATTGAGCACACACCCTCTTGGCTCTGGGGCAACGGCAGTGACCCGAGCCCCTGCCCTGCCATTGTCCAGTTCGGGTGAAGGGGTCCCCAACCAGAGACAGACAGCTGTGCACGTAGGACATGTTTTGGAAATGAGTTTTCGTTCATGAGTCCTGGGGTTTCTACCGTGAGGAGTTTCCCCCGACCTCTCAAGGCCACCACGTCTTTCACCCGCCCCCTCCAGGCCTTGAGTGCCCGGGGCACGTCTAAACCTGTGCCCCCACTTGACAAGGTAAGTCGCTTGCTCACCGCAACGCCAGCGTCTTTTCTTTTGTTCGGACGCGATCAGGATCGGAGGCCGGAGCCATGACGTCTCGTCATCCGTCAACAGCCGAATCATCTTACCTGTTTCCGTCATGTCTTCTCCGACTCACACAAAACAGTACATGCCCTCACCTACTTGCGCCCTGCTACGGTCTGCGCACCGCTGTTGGGCGGTAGCAGGACTGTGTGAAGCCCGCCCCGATGTGGCGCCCGCTTGACCTTCGTTATGTTAGCAAAGAGCTAACGGCCCCCTCCACGAAGCCACCGTAATTCGTGGAGCAGCAGGAGGGGCAGGTGCGCCCGCAGAGCGTGGGAAGGACCTGCCCCGTGGGTCTCCCAGAGCGGCAGGGCAGCAGGCTTTCTCTGCCGAGACCTCTGGGCCCACGTGGAGTCTGTTCCACCTCAAAGACCCCCTGTTTCAGCATGAATATGGCCTTAGGTAGCAAGTACATGACTGAGTGTGGCCGTGTTCCCACAAAACTTTATTTGCCAAAACGCCACCGACAACAGGGCTGCACACTGGGTCTGGCCGGGGGCCCTTAGTGTGGGAATTCCTTTGCCCACGGGGCTTAGCAGTGAGAGTCTGTAGCTGCGATACAATTATTAGAGACAACCTGGATTCCCCTGTGAAGCGTGCCCATTCTGAACGTTCCGTAGGGGGTCCCAGCCTTCCCGCCCGGGGGGCGGAGGGTGCCCGGAGGGAGTGCCGGTCTGGGCTGCTGGCTGGGTGTCACCAGTTGCTGGCAGTATGCCCCTGGACCAAGCGTGGGACGTTTCTGGGTCTTGCTTGCTTCATCTGCCAAAGGGAATCTTCACGGGGCTGGGGGTTTGCCTGGGAGGGTCTTTCAGCGGCGTGCGTCCAGTCCTACCCTTCACCTGTGCCGGGCCCCTGGCGGCTTCTCCCCGCAGGTCCCGGGCGGGAACAGCCCCGCTGCCGGAGCAGGCCTCCGCGAGCCGGTGGGCACAGCTCCCAGGCCGCCAGCCTTCCCAGGTCCAAACCGGCGTGAGCCACATGGATATTCATCCCTTCTTTTGAATGCAGATTTTTGCCAAGTAAGGTGACAAAAGATGGAACATAATTTAAGGGGCCCCAAGGACAAGGTGTGCTCTTTCGAGAGGACCGTCTGAAGCCGGCTGCGCCGACAGGCTCGGGAAGCACTGAGGCGCTGAGACCGTTGTTTCCTCCAGGCAGGTCCTTCCAGGCTCGGCCGAGAGCGTCTGCTTCCCCCACGGAGCAACCGACCCAGCCACTTAGCAAGCGAGCAGCCCTGCGCCCGGGGCGGTGGGACTGACACCCGCTGGCGGAGCCGCCGCGGAGGCTTCATCTGAGGAAACCTCAGTGAGGCCCGTGTGTGACATTCTGACGGGAGCTACGATCGCAGACGTGAACAAAACACGTTCTCCGTGGAAAAGCCGCCTTGGTAGTTGGAGTTGGTAATAAAGCCAACGCTGACGAGGGAGCTTCGTGGCTATGGGGCTAAAGGAGCAAAAACGTCTAACTTTCCTTCTCGCCGGTGATTTATAAAGATTCAGTAACATTTTGATTTTAATTGTTTTAAAGCTTTTCCGATTACAGTTCACATTCGACATTATTCGGCGTTGATCTCAGGTAAACAGCACAGGGTCAGACAAGCACACACGGCACCCGGTGTCCCCCGACGCTCCCAGCACCTGCCTGGCACCGCACGGTCACTGCAGGATTATTAGCTGCATGTCCTACGCTGCACTGTACATCCCATGGCTCCTTTGTAACCACCAATCTGTACTTCTCAGCCCCATGGCCTTTTCCACCCAATCCCCAGCCCCCCGCTGCGGGCAGCCACCACTCCGTTTTCCGTATCTAGGGGTCCGTCTCTGTTTTGCTCGTCAGTCCAGTTTGGTCATTAGCGTCCACATGGAGGTGGAATCATGTGGTATTTACCTTTCTCCCACTGACTGGATCCACTTACTGCAACGCCCTCCGGGTCCGCTCATACCATTGCAGATGATAAAATTCCGTTCTTTTTTATGGCCAAGTGATGTCCCGCTGTGCGGATGTATCCCCTCTTTTTTACCCACCCATCTATTGATGGGCACTTGCGCTGCTTCCTTGGCTTGGAACGTTGTAGACTAAGGGGTACGCTTCACTTGAGCTACTTCATCTAAAAATAAAGACACTATCATTTTGCTTACTTATAGTTAATAAATCTTTATTCATGAATAAGAAATACTTACAATTTAAATGAAGAGATTATGTATTTCCTATATCGTTTTTATATAATTATACCAATCAGCATTTAGATACATGAAGTCTTTACCCACTCAAAGTTATACTTTCTTTTATTCCTGCATGCATACACCAGCTGGTTTTTATCATGTTAACTAAAATAAAAGTATTTCGCAGAATATTTGAAACCTGAAAGGTTAACGAGGTCTGTGTCTATTCTCGTTTTGAGTGTATTTATTGAAAAGGAGCGTTCCAGGACAGGGGGTAGCTTGCTTCGTCCCGGTCAGCCAACTCTTCCTTTACCAGTGTTTTTTGTTTTCTTTATACTTCATAAAATGAATTTTAATAAAAAATGTCCTAGAAAAAGTTTCTTTTTATTTGCAAAATCATTTTCTCTCTGCCTTTTCCTCCCTGACTACAGGCCCTCCCGACGCCGAGTTGAAACCTACTTTCACGCGCTTACGCCACGCCGGCCTCTGCCTTCGTCCCCGTTTCCCAGTAAAACCGTATTCCCTATTTCGATTTTACTTTCTGCGCAAAGCGCTTTCCATGGCCATGCTTGGAGAGCATGCAAGATGAAACCCTCAGTTTTTAGGCGGAGCTGACCAGCTGCATACCAACTCCTCCTTGAGAGACTCCACTGATGTTTAATATCATCTCTTCCCTTTAAAACAGCTGAGTCCGTGTGTCACCCTGAGCTCGGCGACACTGGGCTTTAGATGCACCCGGGTCCAGAGGCAGCCATGATGGAACTACAGGGTCCTCCCAGATGGAAACCCCGGCAATTCAAGGACCCCCGTCAGAGCGGGGCTTCGATTCACAAAACCGGTCTTCCCCATGTGGTCGCGGCTGCTGAGGCTTCTTCCCTGGGCACCAGGGCCGCGGCAGCGCGAAACCGTGAACTCGGTGCTAAGTGTCCTCGTGCTGAACAACGCCTTCAGTCACACAGGGCCCCAAAGACAGCAGAAGAGGGTGACAGTGGGAGACAGGCTGCAGTCACAGGGATGACCCAGGAGGCTGTCACGCTGTTCGGCATAAATGCATCGCAGCCCCCAGCGTCTAAAAGGCTCCTCGTCTTTATGAGTTGTTTACGTCTTTATGTTCCAAACTGGAGCCAGTGTCGCTGGGTCATCAGGCGGAGGATGTCGGATACCTGGGGCAGCCCAGCGACGAGTCTGATGGCCGCGGTGACCCAGGTGTCACGGTGTCACATTGAGCTTCAACTTCTTTAAACCAGCAAAACAAACAAAACGTCTAGTGTCCTCGTCCACACTGGGAGAGAAGTTTCTGAGAACGAGACCGAGGTTGTATTTTACTTCCTGTTTTCTCTCTGCATTGGAGTCCACACCAAATTCCCTCTTTCCCTCACCGTCCTCCTCCCCCTTCCCCCAAGCTGGGAAAATATACAAACTCGGCGGGAACCAGCTGCCCCTTTCTCCCTGAACCCCCAGGTTGGCTCTGGGGACAGCCCCAGCGGTTACACTGCACCCTGAGTGTGCCCTCTGTCGCCCTGTCCTGCAGGGTTACGCTGCAAACCTCGCTGTGTTGTTGGTCTCAGAAAAGGTTTTGAGTCCCTTTAGAAGGATTTCAGAAAGAATGGAGGCACGGGACCCAGAAGAAGGTGTGGTATGGCTCGGGGAGCAGCGTCCGAGTGCCCCCACCCTGACCCCCCGTGGAGATCGGCTTATCCTGGGTGGGGTGGGGCGCCCTCTCTTCTGCCAAGGCTCCAGCTCTGGGAAATAGTTACTTACGAACTGCGGCACTGGGTCATTTTTATTTTTATTTTAAATCTCAAGTTAATTTAGGCCTGAAATCCCTCCGAGTAATGGAAATTTTCTTTAAAATTATCCCTGTTACGAGTGCACAACTTTGAAAGTTGCGTGAAGGCAGCCACACGCCCCGAAGAGTCTTTCAGACACTAAATGACGACCATTTCCAAAGGAGGAAAAAACGGACTATTCTGTATTCACACACACACAAGAAAATTGAAACTCCATTCAGAAGGAATATTGGAAACAATCTGGGCCTGGAGCCAATCTGGCCAGTGCAGTAATAGCACAAGAAATGACTCTGAAGGTGGCTCTGCCCCTTTGTCATTCACGCTGGGTGACAGGGCCATCGGTGCAGAGTGACCTGGAAAGGTCCCAGGTCCCCGTCCTGCCGCTTCAGCCCAAGCAGCCACCCTATAAAACAAAGTGCCACCCAAGGAAGTTAACAGCTAAACAGGGAACAAAATTTAAAATATGTGTTACTGATAAAAACGCAACCAACTACAAAAGCCCCGCAAGTGTGGTCACTTTTAAATAAGTAGGAGCCCGAACCCAAACATAGCATGCATCTTAAACCTTTTCCTGTCCTGTCACCACCTGTATTTTGGTGATGGAAGGAAACAGTGCAACGGGCTCCTTCCTGAAACGGCCCTGCCGTCTCTGTTCCGAGGGCTGGCTTTTCGCGAGGCAGGACGGGGTTACACACGCATTGTTGAAAATCGGGTCAAACAAGCTCCCTTTTGTAAAGGAAGCCTCCTGACACCACAGCAAGAACCAGCCTGTGAATTTGTTTTTCGTTTGCATTTCCGTAAAACCGCTCCAGGGTCTCTTCTGAGCACGGCTAATGTCTCTAGAAGTGAGTGGCCCGGGCTCAGTTCGGGGCACCGTGCTCCCGTCACCGCGGCGGCTCCTGTGCGTCTCCCGGGGACCAGAGAGAGCGAAGGTCAGCCCCCAGAGCCGCAGGCGGGGTCAGGGCCCTTCGTGCCTCCCACTCCCCGGCGACTTCGTAACCAGGGCTGCCATTTCCCTGGGCCAGTTGGGTTGCCTCTCTCGTCCGAGCCTTTTAGTCTCTGAAGTGGCCGGATTGTACGAGAAATCACACGGCACAGGGCATTTCTATGGCTGACTGTCTCCCACCCCCAGGGCCGTGGACCCCCGGCCAGCTCCGACTGCCATCCACGCGGGTGCCCTGCCTGTCTCAGGGACACCTGGGGAGGACCAGTTCGCACAGCGGCACCCGCGTGAGTTTATTTTCAGAGATATGTGGCCAACTCTGTGTTCTTCCCCGTGAGTACACACGAACAGGACGTTGTTATCCGAAGCAGATGGAGACGGGCGCTACCCGGTGGGATTTGGGGGTGTTTTGTTTGTACATCTTTGTTTTATTTTGTTTTGTTTCAGCTTTATACGAATTGCCTTCTGCCTTTCTGACACCTCAGACTCTCCCTGTCCAAACACTCCCCTTAGGGAAGTTGAAGAGAATCGGTTTGCTGTACGAGCCCAGAGCAGGGAGTCTATACAAGAAAATAAATACCGGCAAATGTTGATCATCATCTTAGGAGAGAAGATGACGTGGATAAAACTGATCTCGGCAACCTAAGAGGCTTAAGAAGAGTAAGGGGAATTGCCCCCAGGTGCGTGCAGAACCTGCCCACGGAGGGCAGGGAATTTCGGGGCTGGAAGGCCCAGGGCCCTGGTGGGGGACGGCCTTGCTTCCATAGCAGGTGCGCCTCCCACACGTGCTGCTCCAAAAGCACGCTTTTCTCCACCGAGACCCGTGAGGCTGGAGCCGGGGCCTCCGTGTGGGCTTTATATCCAGCCCCGATCGCCCTGATCGGGGGAGGTAGAAGGCATACCTCACCTGGCCTCCTCTGAAGCACCCGGAGGCGACAGAAGGCTGCTCCTGGGTCTGTTTTTTTATGAAGCAACTCTCACTCTGCCCTGCAGGACACACGGACGCTCGAGTGCGTAGAGTTAAGCCACACTTGCTACTCTGGAAACTGCGGACATCCTCTGGTAAGAACAGGTCTCCGCTCCTTCAAAAGGAATAAAATTCTAGGAATACATCAAACCGAGGGTGTAAAAGGCCTGTACTGGGAAAATTATAAGACGCCGAAGAAAGAAACTGAAGAAGATACAAATAAGTGAAAGCACCTACCGCGTCCATGGATGGGAAGAACTGACATCATTAAAATGTCCGCAGTCCCCAAAGCAATCGACAGATTCAGCGCAATGCCCATCGAGGTTCGGTGACGGTTTCGCAGACCTAGAACGGGTCTCAGCCCCCGTGGGCCATTATGGCTGATGTTAAGGTAAATGCTTTCACGACAACCAGCCGTTCTGATGAGAAATGTTCTCGAAGCCTCTCTCTCTGCTAAACTGCCAATCCATTACGTCGTCTGCTTTTGAAACAGCAGTTGATCCAGTGATCCATCCTGCAATACCTCTCCTTTCTTGCTGACCTCTGGCTTTTCATTTTGTTGCGATGTCCCCAGGGATGTAGGTTTTATTGTTCCCGGGTAAATGCCACCCCCAGCCTGGCCGGGGACCTGCGGCCCTCAGAGGCTCCGCCAAGAGTCCTGGAATTAATTGATGTGGGGCAGGGTGGGATTTCCGGCACGTTCAAGTTCCCGTGTGAGTTTGACATTCTACAATGACTGCAATCCCCTGCCCTGATCGAATCCTCCTTGTTACAATTCTTGCAAAATATACTCTAGCCTTGTAGACAGAAACAGAATTTTAACAATTCATATAGGCTGCCCTCACACTGGCAACCCCAATCTTTTCTGCTCCACTTTAATAGACAGTCCTGCACCCTAATTAATTTTTACCTTCTAAGTTAACATCGTCAGTGCTTTCTTAAGTATCCTTGTCCTCTAATTATTTAAGTCTGTGACAGCGAACACGGGACATGTGACGTTAAGTGTGTACTAATCATCTTTGTAGAGAGAAACAATTTCACACTCCGGAGCTCCCTGCTCTCCGGGTGCCAACGCCTCGGCTGGGTGCTCCATGTCAACTCACACCCAGACGAGGTCGTTATACCCGCTTTCGCGGAAGGGACCCAACACGGCAGCAGCTCATCACTGATCACGGGGAGGGAACTGCAGTCTCCGGAGGTTGCTAGCATGGGAATGGACTCTAACCCTTAAAAAATAGAATTGGCAGAAATACCTGATGTGGCTATAAGTTAACATGTCCTTAATCAGTCTGTGCTAAGCCCAGGGGGTGCTGTTCATAGAACATTCCTTCAGTCCCTCTTCCCTCCGGCTGAAAGATGTAGGGCGCGTGCCTGCCACCCGACATTCCCCCTCAGGAGCTTTGGGAACCTGGGATAGGGACCAACCTACCCCAATTAGCATGTAAAACTGACGTAACTTGGGACCTGAGAATCCCATTGTGAGTGTTAAACTCCGCTGGTACCTTTGAAATCTAGGATGTGTGAAGGCTCCTGGAGCAGAACGCCCCGGATAAATACGTCCCTGGCGGGGACAAAGGTGAGCATCTCCCCCGCTCCTTCTCTGAGCAATGGGACTGCTGGGGCCTTGGCAGAAGGAAGGGCTCGGGAAGGGGCTGGCAGTGGGGATGCTGGCTGCCGGGTCCCCCCTGTAACGGTATCTTTGAATATGAGCCTGCCGGAATGAGGCCTGGGGTGGGGGGCAGCCTGCCCCAGTGTTGGGCTGGGGGCGGTTCCCTTAGAGGAGGGCCCCTGGCTTATCTCGGTGGGGAAAGGCGGGGTCCCGCGGGCAGGCGGAAGGGCAGCACAGAACGTGCCTGAGGCTGAGTCCGCAGACAGCAGGACAGAGGGACCCAGAGACGCCCCCGAGTCAGTGGCAGAGGAGCACCGTCCAGCAGCAAACGGCAGCGGAGGACACACAAGGGAGGTGTCCGACGTCAGGGACTGGACCCCTGGCCTCGCCTCAGCTCCCTCCGCCACCCCTGCCCCACGGCCCAAGGCGCTCGAGCGGCTCCGCGAAGAGCGACGAGCGAGAGATGAAGCCTCCGTAAGGACTGGGGTCAGCCTGAAGCCAGATCTCATTTGTCTGGGTTTAAAAAATAAAGCTACTGTAGTATTTCCTGCTTTTCTCTGTGTGCTATCCCCTCCCCCTCTCACACGCCCCCAGAAGGT
Source organism: Mormoops blainvillei (assembly GCA_004026545.1). Classification (NCBI taxonomy): domain Eukaryota; kingdom Metazoa; phylum Chordata; class Mammalia; order Chiroptera; family Mormoopidae; genus Mormoops; species Mormoops blainvillei. The sequence continues at coordinate 10,381 of PVJD01003246.1, read as the reverse complement.
AAGCAAGGCTGAGCGCTCTTCCGTGAAAGTCCCCGGGAGACCGGGCAGTGACAGGACTCTAATGTTTTTGTTCTTTTTTAAAACTAGTGGCAGGATTTTAAGTTCATGTCTGTCCTTTTTTAATGTGTATTTTCAGAGTTATTAAAGTCTTTATAGATCTCTTTCATGTTTCCTATTATTTCTCACCATTCCTTCCACATGCATTTTATTAAAGTCTGTTTTTTAATCATTTATGCGTGTCGCTAATATATACGATAGTAAATAGGTTAATGCACATATACATAAATACTCGACTAGTCACACTTGACAAAGGGGATTCTTTCTGTTTATCTATCCTTTTTCTAATAGTTTTAAACCTTTTTTCAGGCAGCAATGTGGCCCCCAAATTTTGTAAACGTTCAGTGCCTATTTCTAATGTTTTCACCAATATCTTATGGCACACTTGGGCGAGTATATTTCTAAAATAAATTCAGATGTATTTTTGTCTGTAACGCTTCCTTGAATCTATTAATCCAGTCACGTTTCCAAAACCAGGGCGAGCTTCTAACCACCCCACGTCCTTCTCCAGGGCGTAGCAGGCAGAAATATCAGGACGTTTATGCCTTAATCCTTAGACCCTGGGAATACGTTTTGCCGCCTCGCAAAGAGGACCTCAGGCTGCAGATGTAATTAAGTTGCCAATCAGATGACTGGGGAGAGTATCCTGCGTTAGGCAAGCGGGCCCAACGCAATGACAGTATTTTTAAAAGTGGAAGAGGAAGAGGAAGAAGAGCGAGAGTCAAAGGGAGACGTGACCCCAGGAGAGGAAGTCTTGAGACAGAGTGGGTCCGTCCATTCCTGGTCTGGGAGACGGGAGCGACCCAAGGCCAAGGAGCGTGGGCCGCATTTACAAGCTAGAAAAGGCCATGAAAAGGTTAAGAATTCTCTCCTGGCATTTCCAGAAAGAAACACAGTCCCGCTGACCTCTTGAGTTTTGCCCAGTGAGACCCATTTTTGACCTCTGCACTCTGGAACTGCAACATAAGAAATACGTGCTGTTTGAACGTCGAGGCTTCGGGTAATTTGTTACAGGAGCAGCAGGAAGCTAATACACACGGGAACGCCAGCTCCGAGGCTGCGGTTGCAAAATCCATCTTCCGTTTTCCTGTGCAGGCAGCTGAGCACCACTGCGCTCGTAGGCAGTGGACACTTCTTCTATTTAACAACATTTCAACAGAACTTTAGATACAAACCTGGCACGAAAAGGCAGTGTAAAATGCGAACGCATCGCAGGGAAAACTCAGGAGTTTTCAGGTGCTTGGGCGATCTCTGGCAGAAACACAAATGACAGATGACATCTAAGTGCTTTGTTTTCCTTGGATAAAGGAATTCTTACACTGTCTCAAGCGGAGACTTCATCCTCTGGGTCTCGGAAGGCAAAGATTCTACAGTGCACTGCTACATACTACAAAAAGGTAATAAGGAAGAAAGCGAGCCAACAGTAAACTAAGGCAAAGTGTCTGGTAGCCAGGACTTGAAAGTCTAAGAGAGAGGGGCGCCCCCACGGGAAGTGGGTGGGACGCACGGGGTAGGAAGAAGCACCTCCCCGCTTCTTCCCAGATTTACTGTGGGGGGAGGAGGCTGGGCAACACCAAGCTGGTGGCAGGCTCGTGGGAGAGGTAAGGCCTCTTTAGTGAAAATAAGTCTAAAATAATTTTTTTAACATTTTCTCTATCTAGGATGAGGAAAAGAGTAACCCTCATGTGGAAGCAGTTGCCCCCGTGATGCTGGACTGGGTGCAGCCCACCTAGCACCTCACAGGGACGTCCTGTTCTCCCTTCTGAGGGAGCGGCCAGAGCACCTCAGCCCCAGTCAGCCTCTCCATCACCACCTCAGTTACCCAGAAACGTTGAAAGATAACCCAAAGTCATTCCACAGCCTCTCATGCAAGTTCTCTCTGCACTAGTCAAGGACACGATTCATCTTGGTCAAGAATTTTTGTTTGTTCTTGTTGTTCTTCTCTCATTTGGTTGTTGTTGGCAGAGAGCCCTTCAGTGGGCGTGAGGGCAACTTAACCTGCACTGGCTCAGGAGCGCAGACGTGACTGGTGGGACACGGCGGCTCGCTGGACTGAAGAAGTGACAACTCTCAACAACTAACCGGCTGGAATTGGGAACTCGGTGACAAGGAGGAGTCATGGCCATTCCTCTCAGTGTACATGAGTTCTGTCCCTGTGACCACCAAGCCAGTGTCTTGACAAAACTGACAGCCGAGAACCAACCCTTCAGCTTCCGAAGAAACTATGTGGGGAGACAATCCATGGCCGGAGCCCCCATGGCTCTGGGCTAAGCTAAGTGGGACCCGGGACAGGCAACCCTGGCTCAGGGCCCGCCGCTGAGTCAGACTGGGCAGGGTCTGTTTTCAGAAAGGGGGAAGAGGTGAATGCAGCGTGGATTTTAATCACGGCCACAGACAGAGCCTCACTTCGACCGGCGAAGTGCTCTCTCGGAATTACCTCATCCATCTCGAGTGTCAGCCGGCTCCCAGGAAATCTGTTTTATACTTTCTTCCTCCTGAAGAACGTTTCTCTTGTCAGAGAAGGTGGAAGGGACACAGAGCTGAGTCGTTTCCATCTCTCAAGCCTCTTGCCCACTGGTCTCGGCCTTCACCGACCTGTCTTGCCAGGAATCGGTCATTTCTCATTCTTGGAAATATTATAAATCCTCAGTTTGTCTAAGATTTACATTCCTGGAAGTAGTTCTTTTAAGCATGTTTTATGTGATTATTTCCACCTTCACTGTGCACCTTCATTTTTTTAAAATTTCTTGTAGCTCTGGGACCGTGGGAGAGTGAGATGTCGCGATGCAGTCAGACATCACAAGAGGCCGTGGCATGTGTGTGTGTGTGTGAGTGTGTGTGTGCTCGTGCACACGAGTGTCTGCCCTCTGTGTGTTGGCGGGGAGGGGCCGAGGGGGAGCAGCGACCTCACAGCGCGTGCGGTGGGCAGGCGCGGAGGACGCAACTGAAGAAGACGATCCTCCGCCAAGTGTGAGCGCTCAGATACAACATACAGTATATTTCCGCCTTTATAAATGTTATTTGTTCCGGTCACTGACTCTGAATCCCACTCAGATCAATGACAGTTTAAGAAGTAACAACTAAATCTACCGATATTTCCCTAACTACATCTTTCTAATAATTCTGATCCCCTGACGCCTAGAACTGCTGATCTTTTTGCGTTAAATAAGCCCGAGCTTTTAAGAACCAGCTCTGTAATCTGTACAACATCGAGTACATTTCCTGTCGTTTCCAGGAGACGCGGTCTGGGTGTTTGCAGCCGCCGCTTCTCTCTAACGACACCGGAGAGGCATTGATGGGACAGGCCCTTATCCCCTGACACGGGCTGCTCTGCTTCCAAGACATCCTGTGCTTTTTCACACTCGCTCCTCATTCTGGGAGCAGGTTTTAAACAGGAGGGTCCCCCCTGGGCTATGTTTGGAGCGGATGGAGCGGATGGAGCGGCCGGCGCAGGAGGGTGGGGGCCGCTGTCAAAGCCAGAACGGACCCGCCCGCCCCCTCGCTCAGCCCCGACCCGCCCACCTCGTTCCGCCTTCGGCAGCAGCGGCAGTCACGGGCCTTCCCAGAAGCAGCGATTCCCGAAGGAACTGCAAGACGTTCTGTTCCCCGCGCTGACAGCTCATGGGATTTAATGTAATTGACAGCCGGTGATTTTGCCACGGCTTTCCCCTTCTGCATCACTGACTTATTGAAATGACATTCGTAATAAAAAATGCAAGACGTTCTTCCTCCCCCTTCTTCTCTCTTCAATTAACTCCGTAGGTTAGCACAGGAGCCGCATGGAATATCTGGTACATTAATCAGGAGGAAATCATTTGAATTCAGAAAGATTTATGGCTCCACTCTTGGCTTTAGCAAAAATGATTATGGTAACCCTCATACGATTGATATATTTTGTACATTTCCAATTTCAATTTCAATAATGATTCAGTCCCATAGTTTAAAGATTCAATCCATGGGATCGGCTACCTGCCAGCCCAGAATAAAAACAAAAGGAGCATCCAGTGATATATGAGGGAGGAATGTCGTTGCCTCTTCTGTTCCTTCCACTTTTTCCAAGCCCCGCCTGTCCCTCCCGGACTAAGGTTCCGGCCTCCCGTCACGTGACTGCTGGCTCTCCTCCCCTGCCCGGCCCGCCCGCCCCTCTGGAGGTCTGTCGCGATCACCACGGAGAGGGCGCCTTCCTTCCCAGGCTCACTGTCGCCCGCGATGACTGTCTCGTCTCCAAATCGGAGGAGTCCCGAGTTTCTCTAAACATTTCTTCTGCCCTCCTTGACTTCCGCCCAAGACCTTCACCCCCAGCACATCACCGTGTCTCCAGGTCAGCCGGCTCAAAAAGCAAAGGCGCCCCGTTCAGGACAGGCTCCTCCCGGTCGGGTCATGTGTGAGGGCGGATGGGTTGGTCTCACAAAGAGATGACAAAGGTCTCTTATAATCCTCAGTCATTTCAGCCAGCAGATTTTAGTCACCTGCTCGGGCATTTTAAATTACGTGCTTGTGATGAGTAAGGCGAACTTAAACATATTATAATACAAAGAACCGATCTACCAAGACCACCTCAAGATATAGGTCAAGACCGGCTCAGAAGCGCTCTTGGTGGGGCTTGTAGGCAGTGCTCACACACAATTTAATCTAAAGGAATGATTTAAAAGGTAGATATCCAATGGACTAATTTTATTTTTTCTTGAGTGTATACTTAAAATGTACATTATAAAGAATAAAATTTTATACAAAGGTGCCTTGCAATTTGTTTACGAATAATACTTTGCAATAAATACAATAAATAAATACAATAAAATTGTCCTGCTTTATATAACCCATAAAAATTTAAACAAATTTTGAGGATCTACTATTTTACAAAAAATGTACCAGCTGATTTCATGCTTTAACATTGTTTCAGGCTAGCACATCAATGAGGAACATCTAAAAATCACCCGACTGGCTGACCATGGAAAAGTCCCACCCCACTTCACACCGTCCACTGGGCTGCACGGGGACGCGGGGACGCGAGCGTTCTCAGCTACTTCCCACTAGCGCATCGTCTAAAATGGGACCATCTCCTATTTTCTAAGTTTTGTCCACAAAACAATAACCAGGAACAAGGCACTATCACACCAAAATATTCTCTGAGGAGCATCCGGCCACAGAATTAAAGTCACAAAGAGTAATCAACCAAGAGCAAAGAGCGCGGACAGAAGTGGCCCCACCGCCGCTGAGGGAGGCGGGCATAAGACAGGCTGCGTCCTGCAGGTGCTTGCGACCCCCTCGCCCGGCCCAGTGAAACTGCACACGGCACCTACAGGGTTTATCCTAGGATCCCCATCCCCAGGCCACCCCACCTCTTCTCTTTGGCTTCTTCTGTCCAATAAAGAACCTTATTCAGAAAGGCAAGAAAGCCAGCACTGATGTCACAAAGCTAACGTGCAATGAAGAATTCGCATCCAGGTCTCTCACTCTAGACCCCGTGTCCTTTGCGCTGTACCCTATTGCCATGTAACATGTGAGACAGAAGGAGGTGACCAGCAGTCACATCCATGAGTTGGAGGGGCCTGGCAGGGGCTGGAATGGCCACGACGGAGCATAGGGTAAAGCAGGGCGGGGACAGCTTCCGCGCGTCGCGGCGCCAGCAGGAGCCAGCTGCTTGAGACTGGATGGCCTCCTCCGTGCACCGAGTTCCCCAGAACATATTTCAAAATGAGAGTTCAAAAACTAAAGTGTATTTTTAAGTAGTTCCTTTCTCCTAATCTTGACATCTTCTTTGCTAATACTTCACTACCTATGAGACATGCCAGCACCGTATTAATTATTCAGCCCTTCCCAGATTTCTGCAAGCTTTAATTAGTGGAAGGAGTTTTCGGAACAACTTATAATTTGCGTGCCAACAAATTTGTTTATAAATTACACAGTAAAGGTAAAAGTTGGTGGTACATCAGCTCTCTTTGTACAGCTAGATAAGCTGAAACTTGGTGAACATTTTGTTCCATTTTCTTTATTTACCCTAAAGCTATGACAATTTCATTTGATTTTTCTTCTGTAAATCTCTATTTGTTATTATGGGAGTCCAATTTTCAAGCCAAAGTAACTGCCTAAAAATTATACAAACATTATCCTCATAATCTTAACTATTTCCATAAAACCAAAATGATTCTGGCGCGGCCCAGGAGGGTGCTTCCCAGCGAGTAGTAATAATAGAATATCAAATGACCGAGTGGATTTTGAAAGCCAGACTTACTTTACAAGAGAAAAGAAGACTTGACTTGAACGGGGCCATCTGGGCTGTGACCTCAGGTCCAAGGTGACATAACAGCAACCTTAAATTTATGTGCTTCTTCGCACACGGATGCATTTCCGGCCGTGCACCCTGACTTTCTTACTATAAATAAAAACGTGAATATCCATTTAGAAAAGCACTTATTCAGCTTGCATATCCTTCTCGTCCGCAGAAGAATGGGCTGTCTGAGGGAGTTCATGGCCTTGATTTCAAATTCTGCTTCAAAGATCAGTTCCTCGAAAATTGTATCAGAAGATGATCTTCTGAACTTTAACTCCTCTCAGCCCTGGGCCTGTTCGGTGGCCTGGCACTCCCATCTCGGTCACCTCCTCCAGACATTTCACCTGGATGAAGAGCTGGGGAGTGGAGGACTGACAGCAGAGGCCTCACTGATAAATAAGAGGAAATTCTGGTGCTGTTGGCATTGTATTAATATTTTTGTGGTTTAAGAATTTCAGGCCTTTCAAGGCCCTGGGATTAGAAGCAAATCTAGAGGCTTCCAAGGGCCGAGGAGCCGGCCGGGCTGCGCCTGGTGCCGCCCTGCTGGTCGCGCTCGGAGCAGCTGCCAACCCAGCACTGAAGCCACAGCTCGGTTTTCTGAGCCGCCTCTCTCCGTGGACAAGATACAAACCCAGACACCAAGAACTGTTTGTACCTGCTTCTCTTTTCTGTAAACTAGGATGCTGTCGGTGTTCCAGGCATGTGCACCCAGCTCTCTCTGTTCCTCAGAGGAATTAGGCAAGTGCACCCCAGCGAGCAGGCCCACCGTCCTGCATTTTGTCGCCATGTCTGTGGTGAGCACAGAGGTCTCCTCCCTTGCTCCGGCGTTGGCACCTGCACACGGTTCTTTCCTCTTGACAGGCGGGTGGATGTGTGTGTGTGCACACGGGCAGGTGTGTGTGTTTGACCTTCTGTTTCATCCTTTTCAGAGAAGGAACTGGGACAATCGTCTGTCTATAGGCAGAGGATGAACTGAGACCCGTACTTCCCACCACGCCTCAGAAGAGATAATAAACCTAAATATAAGAATTCAAACTATAAAATTTTGTGAAGACAGCCAAGGAGAAAATCTTCATGACCTCAGTCATGCAGGGAGCTATCAGTCAGTACATTCACAATCAGCCCATATAAAAGAAATAATTGGTATAGTGGACGTCATCAAAATAATTGGTATAGTGGACATTCACACTCAAAGAACTCCATTAACTAAATGGAAATTCAAGCCACAGACTAGGAGAAGGTCTTTCCTAATCATATACCTGATAAGGAAATAAATAACTTGTATCTAGAATAACTCAACTCAATATAAAGGACACGGCCCGATTTAAAAATGGGCAAAATAAGAGATAGACACCCAGCTAAGATGCACATGAGAAGCTGCTTATCGTTATTTGTCCTTCAGGAAATAAAAACCCAAACCACAATGAGTTGCCATTTATAAACAACAGGTTATCCTTTTAAAAAAGGAAATGAGAGGAGAAGGAAGGGGAAGGGCAGAGGAGGAAAGAAAGCAAGAGGAGAGGGAGAAAAAATAAGAAAAGGGGCTGGCGAGAATCTGGAGGCGTTGGAGCCCTCGTATATTGCCGCAGGGGATGTAAAACGGGGCGACCACTTTGGAAATGGCCATTGAAAATTGAAACAGAAACTTACCGGTAACCAGCGACTCCGCTCTGATTACCTGGCCGTGAGCAATGAGAACGTACATCCGCACCGAGGCTGGTGCGTGCACGCTCGTGGTAGCACGACACGCAGATCCGAAAAATGTTCTCAAGTTCTTTCATTGGGCGAACGAATAAGAGAGAGGTGGTACGCTCTTTCAAATGAATATTATTCATTTTATTAATAAAAGTCATAAACTACTGATACAGGCGACAACATGGATGTGCCTTGAAAACATAACGCTGAGTCAAAGAAGCCAGAAATCCCCCGGATGAGAACGAACCCTGAGCCACCGCCCTGCGGAGCCAGACCGCGGGGCGGGGCGAGCGGGACTTGGTTGCAAACCGCGCGGGGTGAAGCGCAGTCCGCCAGACCGCGGTGACGGTGGCGCAACGCCATTTGTTTTTTTTAATCATCGAATTGTTCACCTCCAGCAAGTCAAGTCTGTGTATGTGAATTATGCCTCAATATAGCTGTAAAAATAACCAAAAAGCCAGCGAGAGTTAGGGGGCAGGCAGATAGAGATGAAAAACACTTGACTGTATGTTACAGTTATTTAAACTGGATGACGGGTGCTAGGGGGAGTCATTATACTATTCCTTCTACTTTTGTGTATCTGTCAGAATTTTTATAAGGACAAAGTAAAACAAAACCCAAGGTCAGCAAGCCCCGTTGTCTTTTTCAGGAAGGTGCCAACAAGCGAACGAGGAGATAACGGGGACAAAGAAGCATTCTTCTCCAGGAAAGGACTGACTCCAGTTCTTGCAACACGACAGTCACAGTCACGTGCATAATTAGTGTCTTCCCTGGAGGCTGATTTAAGAGCTGGGCGAGCACAGTGTGTATGCAAATTACGCAGGCTGCCTGCCTCCTGAGCGCCTTCACACAACAGCACTTACCGTCCCAGAACAAATTAACAGGCACGGGGGGAAGTGGAGCAGGGTGGCGACTCCTGACCTAGAAGCTCCTCGAAGAGCTCCGGGGGCGGGAGGGGGAGGCACTGTCACGGGACCCAGTGCGCCGAGCACATCAGCTCCATCCACAATGACGCGTTATTCTCCCGAGTGTCGGTGAACTGCCCACCTGACAAGCCGGAAGTAGGCTGTGTTGTCGACACTCTCTGCAGGTGAAAAAGCCGATCTTCGCAGTTTAAGTTGCTGTTGTAAAATCCCACCAAGAAACAAGCGGCTAATTAAGCCAGTGGTAGGTTGAAATTTGTAACATTGGCTTCTGAAGCGGTCACCCTTCCAGTACATACACATCTGTGTGTGTATATGTACATGTGCGAGTGTGCATATTTGTATGAGTATATGTACACATCTCCGTGTGTATGTGTGTATGTACATGTATGTGTGTGTGTGGATACGTACACAGTTCTCTCTGTGTGTATATATTTCCGTGCACATGCACATATCTGCGCACGTACCTATATAGCGGAGGAGGGGCCGTGACAGGCGCAAGAGCAGCCGGTGGTGGGGCCGTGCGGCGCAGGCTGTGTTCTCCGGTCTGTATCGGGGTGCGAGCAGGGGCAGCTGGTCCATCCAGGTTTGCTCATCCGCTCAGCAAGCCCCTGGCGAGAGCCTTTGCGGTGGACAGCAGCCAGGGCCTGGGGAAACAGCCCGAGTGCGCTCGGGCTCTGCCTCTGAACGCTCTCGACTCCTGCGGCGGGGGAGCGGGGGAGCGGGCATGGCCTCACGGGCACCGGCGGGTGCGACACCCGCCGATCCGCCAGGTCCAGGGACACACCAACATCTTCGGAGAAGCTTCCCGGTAAGAAGTCCAGTTTCTATGAATGTCCTTACGCCAGTTCTTTCGGAAAAGGCCTGCTGGAGTTGAGCGGACTGAGCCTGAACATTTTCACCTGTAAACCTTACCCACCACGTCAGTCTGTGCGCAAGAACCCCAGGCCGTCCCTGTAAAGAGAACAGCGGCAGGCTTTTGATTAACATTCAACACGGTTTATTAATATTATTATTTAAAGGCAGCAGGTCATTACACCGTGTCTGCCCCAACGAGCATTAGTATTCAACACAGCTTCTACCAGATAATTGGACAAGCTTCAGTTTCAGTATAAAATACACTAAGCAAGTAATTGGTTCTTTTATCAGTTCAGAATCAGATACGATAAGCATTTTCCCAAGAAATTTATCCAGATAATAAAACATAAACCAGGCAGTGAAAGACAGATACCATATGATCTCACCTATAAGTGGAACCTAATCAACAAAACAAACAAGCAAACAAAACAGAACCAGAGACACTGAAATAAAAAACAAACTGACAGTAACCAGGGGGGAGGAGAGAGGGGGATGACAGGGGGAAGGGAGGGGAAGGGTCATCAAGGAACACGCGTAAAGGACCCATGACAAAGCCAAATGGGAGAAGGATTGAGGG